>JAQGBH010008201.1:0-10053 GCA_034698265.1 Sminthurinus aureus | reverse complement strand
AGCTTAACTATGGGAAGGAGCAACATGGCAAAGTTTACACTTTCCGATAGAGCAACATGGCACAGATCCCAGTCGATGTGTTAAATTTTGTTATGTCCGTGGTCCGTTGTCCATTGTCCATTTTCCATTCCATTCGCTGGGATTTGGGATGTGAGATCTTTTTTGTTAGCAGAAAGAAAAAATAAAGAAAGTTTAGATTCTAGATTCTAGCACAAAAAGAGAAGGAGGAAGAATAACCAAAACAGAACAAAACGAGATGAGAAGAAAGGAATGTTTTTTTCCCTCAAAAATTTATGACAGAGGAATATGTAATAAAATAAACTGAAATGAAATAAAAATGAAATGGAATAAACCTTGGGCAAAAAGTGCAAGTGTAAGGTGTAAAGTATGATATACAATATTAATATTATACAGACTGCAGACTGCAAACAGTTTGGTTGTTAGTTGTTGCATCCACAAGAATTTCAAGAAAAAATATAATTTATGCCATTACTTTTTATGATCTAAAAAATCCATCCATTGTACCATTTACAATTTACAGTTTACAGCTCACAGTTCATGCTCATATTATTATTATGAGCATTTTACAATTTACAGTTTTCTGATCAGGTTTTGCCACTTGCATTTTTCCATTTTCCATTTTGCTGAATTTGTGTAAGTACAACTCGAGGATTTTTAAAAATTATAGTGATGTTGGATTTTTTGGATTTGTACACATTTTCTTGTCAGTTGTTTCTTGTCAATTTTCGAATATTTGATGGTTTTTTCAACACTTTAATAAAATATAGGCGACGCTAAATAGTAAATGGTAAATTGTAAAGTAACAAAAATATGAGTGTAGAATATCTTTGATGATTTATAATTTTTGAAAATACCAAATACCAGCACGTAGTTTTTGTTATATTGTAGTTTGTAGTAGAAAATCAAGGCATGCTGATAATATTTTACATAATAAAACAAAATATTATCCCGATTTATTTAGCAAGTCATAAATATGTTCATAAATCAGCTGGTTTCCTAATTGAAAGCTCCGAGCTCCATTACATCAAAATTCAATTTTATAATAATATAATAAACTTGGCAAGTATCTTAAGGTCCTCTGGAAGCTGCAAGTATTTTGCAATGTAATTTCATATCATGTGTATGTAGTTGTTATTTGTGTACACATGGTTTTTCTAGTCACAAATGTTCTATTTTCTATTTGTGTGTGTATCTCCTTTTTTCTGTTTTCCTTGGTGGAAGGAGGAAGAAGCAACAAGTGTTATTATTATACCAGATGCAAGATGATATATATATATACATATAAATGTGGTATACAAGGAGGAACGAGTAACCAGCCATGGTTATGATTATCTTGAGGTCCATATTTACAAATAGACTCGCTCCTCACATGCACTTGCACATTCAGCATTCAGTTGAACATGCATGTACAATGTACAAATGTGCATTAGTATTCTGTGCAGTACGAGTACGACTACGATGAAGGATGCAATAGAACGCAATTCAATTCAATTCACTTGAACATGTAACATGAACATATATGATTATGATTATTATTATGATGATGGTGATGGGGTTGAGTCCTTGTTCGTTTCACTGTTTGTCTCCATTTTTTCATGACATGACACATGACAAGTTATACATAATACATACTACATACATAACGTGTTCCATACTATCTGTATGGAACTACATTGTACATAATATTATTATTAATAAGTATCAACTTAGTGCAGCTCGTTGCAGTTTAACACGTTACAGAGTGCAGAGGAAAGTAGAATCTACAATCTAGAATCTAGAGAGTAGTCATCCTGTCTCTATTTCAATATTTATCTAAATCTTCATAAATTGCTGTATTAGCACTAATTTTATGTGTTTCAAAATGTAAAATGTATTTTATCTCTATTATTATTATTATTACTCTTGAATGCGCATGAAAGTAACCCTCATACTTTTTACTTTTTCACAGTTCCAAGTTGTACCACCAGTACCATCATTTTTATCATTTCTACTTTGAACTGAGAACTGAGGGCACTCTTCTCTGTTCATGTCACGTCATATTTTATTGTTGCATTGTGGCTTACCGATAGTCGATAGTGCATAGTGAATAGTGGAAATGCATTTCAAGTTTCAAGTTAGACACATTGCAAATATCACATTCATCTACACTCGACTCACACACTTTTATTATCTTTTACATTTTACACTGTGCAGTAAATAGTAAATCCAGTGTACATGAGCCAAGTTGACACACACAAGTCCTTCATTTCTTACTGCATTTTATTTCACACTGGTTTGGATTGGATATTGAATGTTGGCTTATACAATACATTGCGTATTATGGATTGCAGAGCATGGCAACCTGCACAATACTCAATGCACAAGCATGAAATACTTGAATACAACTTGTATTCTGTTTGTATAATAATATAAATTATAAATAGTAAGTTTGTTTTGTGTAAATGTAGGAGCGAAGACTCTTTTAAAAACTCTTGATAATATTTCAAATCTTACTGTTTTCTTTTCTTATGATTATGATAAATATATTATACAAAATGTACATAAATATATTACACACTGTGACATTTGATATTAGAATAATAATGAGTAAATATTAAGATGTACAATATATAATAATGTATAATATCTATGTAAAATGTCACATGTACTGACGTCTGACGTCCAACCATATTATACGATACACGATATTCATATTTCAATTCAAATCCTAGTTTCTTTTTTATTGTACATTACACCATGTATTCTTCCTGGAACAAGCATCTACAATCTAAAATCTACAGAGTAGAGATAAGATGACTTGTATCTGGTATCCGTGTCTCTCTGTCTCTGTCTCTGTGTGTCTGTGTCTGTGTGTGTCTCTGTGTGTGTGTGGATGGGTTTTTTATTCCGGGTGATTTACTCTCTCTCTGACTCCTATCAAATAAATAATAAGTAATATCTGAATGTTTATTTCTATTTGTGGTTGAGGGTTTGCTCTACATTGTAGAGTCTAAAATCTACAATCAACAATCTAGAATCTAGAATATGCAATGTACAATATAGAATATAGAAATAAAAGTGCAGGGCTTGATATACATTTGATATTAAATAAAATAAATAAAAAGCCTTTTCCAGAATATTATTCATATTGTTATTGTTATAATACGGAATATGGAATATGGATGAGGGCATGCGTTTCTCTATTATGTATTATGTATTATGTATTGAGAATTGAGGATGACAGGATAAAAACAAAGAAAAGAAAGAGAATAAAAAACATGCCAAGTTATCTGTATTCTACATGCTTTATTCTGCGTGTATCTATTTATACAAAATGCATAATACATTTTGTGTGTAGTGTAGTAAAAAATAACAAGTTGGTATGAGAATTGAGAAAATACGTTTACGTCCACTTTTACGTTTACGATAGTAGCGTACGAGAAGAAGAGAGAGAGATACAAATTACATGTATATGGGTATATGTACTCATCTAAGTGTGTGGATGGACAAGTCGTGCATCATAAATCCAAGTAAAAGTACAACTATTAAATACGATACGACATATGAGTGGAGTGGACTGGAGTCGAGTGTAGAGTGTAGAGATACAGCAACAAGTTTAAAGAGTTCCAAAAGTCTGTATCTGTCATCCAATCCACACATGATGCATGGAAAAAAGGTTTCATGGACCATGCGTTTCGTATGTACATTGTACATGCTTTTATTTAAGAGGAATGAACGACGACACTCTGCTACAACTCCAACTCCAAAACCAAGATGAAAATGAAGGAGTAGAGTTCATAAGAATAGTCATAGTTGAGTCAAGGATTTAACAGTCTTAGACATGATGTATGTTACATGTTTTACAATATGTGAGTGAGTGAGTTTGGAGTATTCTTCATCCTCCATTTAATATAGTACCTTTTTACATCTTATACATCTTATACCTCATACACCAAGCATCAAACATCAAACGTCCAGCCAGTCTGTATCTGATCCACAATCCGTAGCTCATAAGAAATCTCAGCTCACGTTTTATACTCTTCATTCTTCATTCTCCATGCTCTTAAAGTACATTTTGGTCAAAGGTCAAAGATCAGGGGTCAGAGTTCAAAAATACAGGTCAAACTTTAGCAATATCATTGCTATTTTTAGTACGTGCAACAACATTTTTGAAATTTTGATATTTTGATATTTAATTTTTCAACTCCAAGGAAATAGAGCAAAATAGGACTTTTGCCCTACGAATGTTTTAAAAAATGTCATCCCCTTTAATATTTTGGATGTAAAATGTAAATGTCTTATGAGCTTAAAATCCTCATCATCTACGACCTGTGACTCTTTATTCTTTATTCTTTATTCTGTATAAGTAATAAGAAACAAACAAACAAACGACTACACGCTACACGCTACATACTATAAAGCCCACAACTAAATATTGTATGTACATTTTACACTTTAAATATTATAGAGTATGGAGACTTGTAATATATGTTGAAGGTACATAAAGTGTGCATTGGTGTAATAGAGGACAAAATTTTTTTAAACATTTAACGTCCAACATGTTGGATGTTGGGTGTATTGACAGTAGACAGTAGTGAGTAGTGAGGTACTAGAGACTAGAGACTGGAGTAGATACAAAATGTATTGTATTGCATGTCTAAGGGTAGATAGTAGATAGTAGATAGTGAATAGATGGAAGACAAGAGCAAAAACAAGAACAAGACGACGAAAAGGAGAGTAAGAAGAAGAAGAAGAAGAAGAAGCAGAAGAAAAAAAGAAGTGGGAGGAGAGAGGAGATCAACTTGGAACTTTGGAGCTTTGGAGCTTGGTGCATCTACTAACTCACAATTCACAATCATACATAGACACACATTATCCATAGACCAATACAATAAGTTTACACACTGTCTTCCATATTATATATTACACATATATGTATGTATGTATGTCCATGAATATCTACAATCTACAAGATATCATATTCTCCATGTTCCATGCTCCATGCTCCATGCCCCATGCTCTATGCTCAGTGTTCCAACGTCTTTTTACTTTTGGAAGAATAACATGTTAAGAAAAAAAACAAGTCTTGAGTCTTGCTCAAAATCTGTTTTCCATTTAAATACACGTGTGTGCATATAATACAATGTATGTACACGTACATATATACAAAAGCAGTGGTTATAACTATAACTATATCTATATGTATGCGTATTAGTTCTCCAGTATATTTTTTTCTTTTCAAAAAGTCGTTGGTCGTTGGTCCTTCATTGTTTGTTGGATTTAAAGTATAAAATACAGGTAGACAGATATATATTATACATGTACAATGTACAATGTTCATGGAGAAAAAAGACACAAAATAATGTAAAAGAAAAGAAGCTTTTTATGTACACCATATCACAGTATCACAGTATATATGTTTTTTTTGTATAAAGATACATATACAATGATGATTTGATTTCATAAGAGGTGAGTTGGATAGTGGATGCATGTGCATGTCTGTATGCAATTGAGG
Organism: Sminthurinus aureus; assembly: GCA_034698265.1. Taxonomy (NCBI): domain Eukaryota; kingdom Metazoa; phylum Arthropoda; class Collembola; order Symphypleona; family Katiannidae; genus Sminthurinus; species Sminthurinus aureus. The sequence continues at coordinate 4,538 of JAQGBH010008201.1, read as the reverse complement.
CAGCGTACATATGTATATAAGTATATAAGGAATAATAGTAAATAGTAGTAATAGTAAGAACAGAAAAGGTAGTCAAGAAATTTTTGCCTTCACCTTCAACTCACAACTCTGTTCAAATCCAAATGGAATACAGACAGAGAGAGAGAGAGAGAGAGAGAGAGAGAAAAGGACCAAACGAACGAATAAACGAACGACTCATTTCACTGCAAGAGTAAAGCGAGTAAAGAGTACCAACGGCCAGTTTTAAAAGGAATATTCTGCCTGGAGGCTTTTTTTCTCTTTGGTTTTTTTTACTCTTCATTTTCCTTTTGGTTTTTCTTGCGTGTACTCACTACTCACTTGGACACATTTAGACGTACATACGGATGGATATACTTTATACATATTAATACACACTAGTTTAGTTTATTTGTGAGTAGAGAAGAGAAGAGAAGAGGAACCAGGTGAACAGCCAAGAGCCAAGAGACAGAGCCAGCACCTATAAAGAGCAATTGTACAAGTCTTCGTCTTCCATCACCTTTCTCTCTCTCTCTCTCTCTATCTGAAATTTCCAAGGTTGTGGACCACAAACTCTTGATCATGCAACATTCATCCCATCTACACAATTTCGGACGGACAACAACCAACAACCAACAACCAACAACCAACCTCATGCACATACCACATACACACTTTATAAACTGTACTCTCTACTGTACACTACACACTACACATCTGCACTCACTTCTCTCTTCTCTTTAACTCACGCAGTCAAAGTCAAAATCAACTGCGTGTAACATGTACGCTGTACTCTGTAAATGGTAAATTGTACACCACATCTGTGAATGCGACTCCAGTCCATTTAATAAACGCACCGTGACCTCTTGACTCTTGACTCTTGACATTCATGAATACATATCCATACATATATTACGCACTCCTTTCTCTCCCCTCCTCCCACTCCTCCTCCCCCTCCTCTGCTTGTGCATATTTATTTCCATGAAATTTATTTAACTGTGTAGAAAATAAAATACCCGGATCCGTTTTACAATTTTAACTGTTTAAAATTGAGAAAGAGGGAGATCAGAGGGAGAGCCAGTTTTTAACTGTTTACTCTTTCCCATTACCAGTTTTGAGTTTTCAGTTTTCAGAAGAGAACAAATATTTTCTGTTTAAAATATTCGATGGCATGTGGAAGCAGTTGACATAAATAAGAAACATGAGGAGAGAAGAGAGTACTGTACATTGTGCATTGAAAATAATTTGATGCTTTTTTCATAGTTTATGTGACTCTAATCTTGTTTTTTTAGAGTGAAAGATGGTACAGATTTTTGTGGGGTGGGTCCGGTCCATTCCATGAAAAGGAAGAGAAGACAAGAAAAGTATTCTAAATTCTAAATCCTAAATCCTAACCCTCGACATTGAACATTGAATCAATTTCAAATTTCAATGTTCAATTTTCAAGTGTGCTACGTACACAAATCAATTATGCATGTGTGTGTATCTTGGATGTTGTATTATATCTTCTGTATTCTGTATTCTGTATGGAGAATGAACCTAAAAATAAATGGGCATGGCCAATCAGCACCACAGCATGATTGTTATTATTATTATGTGAAGGCGGTGATTTGGGTGGAATATAAATATAGGGAAATGAAATAAAAATCCGAGGTGAAACTCCCACTTGAGCGTGAGAAAAGCTAGAGCCAACGATAAAGTCAAAGTCCAAATCCAAATCCAAATTTTGGGCTTGCATTTGGCATCTCCGTAGAAATATAAATATAAATCTATGCACATATATCCATAAAGTTGAGTCTTGAGTCTTGAGACGAATCATTCGTATCTGAAAGAGCTTAAAACGATTCTCTTGTCCATGAGATACGGAGAACGAAGAGCGGAGAAAAGATGAGGAAAGAAAGGAGAAAAGTAAGACAAAGGGGTTTTGAAAGAAAGAAGGCGGTGCGCACTTTGGTTTGGTTGTAGTTTAACGTTTAGTTTTAATATGCCCATCCGATCTGTTTAATGTTTAATAGAGTGCCGTACACCGTACGTACACCATACATGGAATTTAAATGGAGAACAATGCACATTGCACATGTTCCAAAACATGTACTGATTTCTTTTTCACAAGGCACATGCCATCCATTACCATTTATTTATCCTGTATCCTGTATCGTGTATATTGTATATCGTGTGTGATATTTGTTTTCTTTGTGCTTTCAGCCCTTGTTTTTGGGTCTCTTCACACATGTACACAACACACGACATTAAAATTTAAAAGCCTGTATCATGTACAATATAGTTGACGACTGATGCTGATGTTGATGAAGAAGATGAAAACGCGTGTGCATCGAGATTGTGCATCGGGCACACAGTCAGAATATTATGCAGTTTGAATCAGTTCAAATGTCTTTGTGCTTAAATGTTTTTAAGTTTGTACACTCTGCATTGTACATTGTACTGTTTTTCCAGTTCCAGTACAAAACAAAAAACAGGCATCTTTCTTTGTGTGGATTGTACATTGTACAGTGTCGGGATGACGAGGCAGACTCTGCTTTAAATTCCAATATTCCAGTATTGAATATGCATTAGGAATTAGAGAGAAAGAGACCAGATTTCTGTGTATGTACAATGTACAGACATTTCTTTCAGCCGGGTATTCAGTTGAGTTGAGTTCGGAGATTTGAATATTATTGTAGAGATTTGAATTCTTGCATACAGAATACACAAGTATCGGTATTTGTATCGGTTTGTATTTTGTATAGTTGTAGAATATGATGCACAATATGTGTATGTGTAGAGCGGGCGGGTGATTGTTTAGTCGACTGACGACGAACGTCGAACGTGGAAGGAGAAATGGTTGGTTGATTGTTGATTGGCCACCTGCTTTAAAATTTCGTCATTTTGTTTGTTACAACTTTCGGCCTTCTGCGAAAAGGAATAGGAATGAAAATAGACATAGGGATAGAAATGAAACTACGTATATTCATATCTAACACGCGCTCACTCTCTCACTCGCTCACTCGGTCTCTGGCACAAGGAACAAGGAACAGAACAAATAACCACCTGTCGATACAAATCATTGTATATTGTATATTGTATTGCGCCTTCAAACCAACGAATGAACCATCGGAACGGCATGTGCCTTATGAAACACTTTCTTCTCATTCCACATTTGATTCACTTCTTGATTCTTCATGTTTGATTCATCTCATTTCTCATCTTAAGAATTCATCTTCTTTCTCTATCCATTATCTACAGTCACATCAACATCATCCTTATCATCCTCAATCATCATAATATTCAACATTCAAACTATTCACAATAATTCAGTCATATTACCATCTCAACCCTTTCTATTCCATTCTCTTCCGAGTCTTGAATTTCGAATTACAACTCGAGTTGAAATTCCATTTAAATTTGAATTCTACGGCTGAATGCTAAGTACAAGCATATTGAATCTTGAATCTTTTCCTCAGCCTCGCGTCTTTCTCTCTCGCTCTCTCTTGATTGTTGATGCATCTTGGATCTTGGATCTTGGATATTTCCCTGTCACAATATGTAGACTAATGTGTAAATAGTGACAGAAAGAAGAATGTTCATGCGGCCTTTTGCTCCGCTCTACAATCTCAAATCTCAAATCTCAAATCTTGGATCTGGAATCTGGAATCTCGACCAGAAGAATTTGTTCCTCATTCCTCCTGTTTATGTAATGAAATGAAAGGAAATGTAGCAGAGAGCTTCAACAATGACCTTTGAAAAACCAAGGAAAGAAGAAAGAAGGAAAGCAAATGGATCCATTTTGTACTTTGTGTTTTGAATGAAAAATGGAGACAAAGGACGGGAAAAATCATAGTGAATTCTGAATTCTGAATCTGTCTGTGAAAACAAGGCAAAAGGCAAAAGTAGGGAAAACAAAGTAAAAAATGTGTGCTCGGTTACAAGTTTTTCAAACAAAGGTTGAAAGTTGAAATGCATGTAGAATTTAGAATGTAGAATGTAGAATTTAGGTAAATATGCGTAATGTGTAATGTGCAAGTGTGTCGATTGTGGACTATCCAACTCAAAACTCAATATTCAAGATTCCAGATTCCAGATTCAAGATGCACATTCAAAATACATTATGCGCAACATTCATTCTTGAATCCTGAATATTGAGTCTTTTCCAGTTTTCATTCAATTCAACTATTGTAAATTGTGCATGCAGCGAATGTGCAGTGTCCTTGGCTGTCTGTTGTCTGTCAACATTCCGCATTCCAATTCCGATCCACATTTCAACTCGAAGCTGTAGATAATGAGGGAGTTTCCTTTTCTCTTTGTTATTTGTTGATTTTTATTCCAATTTATCTATAAACATTCCAAATTCCAAATTCTTAACTCCCAAACTCTAAACTCTAAACTCCCAATTTCTCAAACAGTAAATGAGATGCATTCCTATTCTGAATTCCAACTTTCCAACAAGAAAGGAAAACGAGTCAAATTTATGTACCAGTTATTATTAGAGGTAGTGGTCGGTCAGATACTTCAAATCGAAATTGTCATTTTTGAGTTGATATTCG
>JAQGBH010008200.1:0-10054 GCA_034698265.1 Sminthurinus aureus | reverse complement strand
ACGTTTCTGGAGCAAATCCACAGATTCCAGCGTCCAGATTTTCTGTGATGATTTCATCCTGATCCTTGTTGTCCAGTACAAGTTCTAGCGTGTTTAAATTTGGAAATCCCTTCCAAACTATCGGCATCGTCTGTTGAAAATGGCCGATATATAAAAAGAGCCGAAAATTCTGCAGTGCTGGAAAAAGTCCTGTCATTTTTTCAATAAAGGGAACTGGAGAAAAATTTCCGCATGAAAGATCCACGTATTTTACGGAATGAAGAGGCTTTTGAGTTTTGGAGGAGGAGGATTCAAAACAGTTGCAACACGTTTCAAAATTCCTGGATGAAAGGAAATCAAATGTTATGCGTTCAAGAGCAGGAAAGTTTGAGGCCAAATCCAAATTACGGGGAACATTTGTGAATGTTGATTCGACGTTGAAATTAAAGAGTAGGAAAAATTCTGTGGGATTATTCAATCCTCCGGTATTTAGATCATCAGTACATTTGACCATTGAAATCTGTTGCATCCGCGGGAATTTGAAAGTGGGAAGACGTGTAATCGCTATTAATCCGGAAATCTTCTTTAAATTCTCTTTGGATGACTCGAGGATGAGCTGGAGAGTTTTAACAATTTTTTTCCTTGTTCCCAAGTCGAGCTCGGAATTTTTTAAAATTCCACTACCAATTCCCATCATTTCTAGTTTTGGCGCTCCTTCTCCGAATTTTAAATAGAGATCCACATTTTCCTCTGTTGGAAAAAAACGGATTTTCTTGACAGCGTGAATTTTGTTCTCAAATGCGGTGGCAAGTGGATCGAAGAATTCAATTTTGTATTCGTGAATTATTTCTAGATTCACAGCAGCTTGGATAATGTCCTGAGCGAGACGGTAGGCTTTTGGTGAGGTGAAATTCATGAAGACGAGCGTCGTAATTCCAGGCAGTTGGATCGTGTTTCTTGGCTCAGGAAATAATTCTGGAGCGGAATCCTCTTCCCATTCCTTGGGAATGCCGGACAGAATAAAATTCTGCATGTTTTTTGTGTGCTCCAGGAGAATTTTTCGGAGTGTGCAGATTCCTTTGTATGGAATTTCAACTGGTAAATGATCACTGCTCCTGTCACGCGGGGTCCCTTGACCATTTTTTAAGTCTAACAACAGTCCTCTGATTTTGTCACCATGACTTTTGAAAAATTCTAAAGCTTCTGGGCAGTCCAAAACACCAAAATAGAAACAGAAGTTGGTCACCGGAAAATCCGTAGTTGTGGACAAAATCCTGTTGAGTTGACTCAAAGTCTTGGAGGGCTCATTATCCTTTGTGTAGGTTTTTTGCTTATGGTCGTAGTGCAACGAGAGGCGATAACTGCTTTTTTTCAACAAGGGTTTAGAAATAGAATTCCATTGACGAGAGACAAGACGAAAAGGGATGAGGTCTCTAGTAGCACAATTTTTCAGCAGGGTCTTCAAAATCTGGTGAGAAAATTAAAAATCACAGTATAAAATTAAATATCTAGGATGAGTGAAAACTGGAAAGTGGAAATTTCATGTACAAAACTGTAATGTGGAGCCGTCATAATTATAAATATTTCAAATGATTTTTTATGATGAATAATAATCCGAATGCTCACCACATAATTTAGAAATGGATTTTCCGTTCTGGTTTCATCCTCTTGATTTCCACTTTGATTTAATTCCGCATCATAAACGACTTTTTCTCCCTCTTTACCGGAACCCGTTGAAGATGAATTTCCGTTTCCATGGAAATCATTACTATTTCCAGACGATGATGATAAAAAAGTATCTAGTGTCGATTCCATAGCAACGCTGTAATGTAGAAACCAACTGGAATTTCAATTTCAATCCTTCACTTTGAATAATTTCAAAATCTACGCTTCACAAGAATTCCAGTTCAAAAGTCAATATTTGAATGAATCAACTCAGAGCTCTCTCTAAAAATGAACAACTGAATAAAAAAAGTTGAGGATTGGTCCTTCTTTACTTAATATTTTATATTCCACAGCACAGCCTCAAGCCTGAGATAAGCTAGTAAAATGTGAAATATATTTTTAAACTAAGTTGTGAGTCACATTCACTTTTCTGTTCCCTGCCTTTTACATTTTACATGTGTAAAGAGTAAAGAGAATAGAGAATCGAGTAGACTTGAGTTTTCAAGGCTAAAGAAAAGGGAGCAGAAACTTTTGGTCTCTCGTCTCATTTGCTTATGACTTTCTTTGGACTATACTGTGTACTGTGTACTGTGTAGCTGTTAGACATACCTATTAAAGCAGTACTAATTTTCAGACTCCCCTACTCTGTACTCTCTCTAATCCTTACTTTTTTGATAAACAAAAGTCAGAAGGATATACATAAAACGTACCAATCAAAATCCCACGAGTCTCAAGTCTCAAGTCTCAACTTTAAACTACATGTTTAAAAGTTTTTAAAACTGACTCTTCTCAATTCTCAATTCTCAATTCTCAACTCATGTCAATTGTCAATTGTCAAGTAATTACTCAAACTCGGAATAAAAACTAATGACCATGACTTCAAATATGAGTTATGAATTATGCACAATACAAAAACTTGATTAGAATAATTTTTTCTAAACGTCTTTCCTGACTGTACAGATAACAAATAGTCGGAATCAAAAATATTCAAAGTTTTCAATTCTCATGTTCGTAATTGAAAAATTATAATGGATGACAATGCTTAGAAATTATTGTCTTACCTTGATTTATCCTGACAACCCAAAAAATGAGGGACAAAACTAAAACTGGACTCTTCTCACAAAGTTGATTGTTGTTGACTTGTGAATCATCCAAAATCCAAATTAAAATTAAACAGCAATTGTAATCCCCAGCAAAATTGAAAAAATTCCTTTTCTCTCAGTTTTGAGTTGGTCACGTGATATCCTTTGAAATTGATATCCCGCAAAATCCCAAGGATGACAACTCGAGGGTGAACACAAGCAATGCTCTAAGAATTTCCACAACTCACTATGCCCAATTTCACGTAAAAGGCGGCCAAAACTCAATTTTTTTGACCTTTCTGTTCGGGTTTCTAAGGGTTCGGGTAAAGAGTAAACATCCTGGAGAAATTAATGGTGGCAATGGATTTGAATAGTCGTAGGTGTTTTGATGGATCCGCAAGTGCTTGAGATTTGGACAGAGAAAATGCACCACAGAAACTGAACTCACCGAATATCCCATTCCAAACACCGTCAGACTTTCCACACGCGGGAAAACGGGAATGGATTCAAAATTAGGGAAACCGCAAAACCAGTTACGGGGAAAATCTAAGCAGAAAATGTAATAAAAAAAATTCCACATCTCAGAATCAGAATTTTTCAGTTGACAGAATCAAAAATCAAAAATCAAAATGATAGAAAATATTTAAAAAAGCACAATTCAAAATTCGAATAAATTTCAACTGCATACTCAAATTTTCAACAGCTGGGATAATGTCCAATGTTCAGTGATCCGAGTCCTGGAGGGAAAAATACCTTATTTGAATCAGCATCTTCTCCTTTCAGTTTTAATTTAGTCAGATTTTTGAATTTAGGAAACGGAAGATCCGTCAAAGTTCCAAGCGGTCTGATCTCCAGTTGGAATTTTCCCAGAGCCTTGAGAAGCTCAAACATTTTAATGACAGTGATAAAATTGCAATACATGTAGTCGTCTCTGCATTGCCAATATATTTTTTCCACATTGACTGCAACTCTCGAAAGTTCCTGGAGAATTCCAGAACATTGCAAAACGAAATTGCTTCTCAAACGAATGGATTTTAAATGAGGAAGCTGGAATTTTGGACCAGGTTCAGCTTCAACTTCTACTGCAAGTGAAATTTGGTCCAGATTTATTTCGGCATTTGCTTCATGTTTTGGTTTGACGTGGGGAACAATTTGGCTGCTGCTGCTTCTCGCGAGGAGCCAATTTCCAAGGACAATTCTCAAACCTCAAACCTCTATCCCACAATTTTCCGCCTGTTAATTTGGATTTACTAAGAAACATTTGGAGATTTAGAGAAGTGAGACGTAGAAAAACCCGTTCAAGTGTCAAATTCGTCATCATCTTTTTCACATCGCCTGTTTTCTGTCTTCTCGTCAAATCCTCCCGATTTATGCATAAAAAAAGACCCACTACTCATAAAATGTCTTTGATGCGTCATGATTTGAATGCGTCAATTCTACTTGTAAATCTTATCTGTCTCTCTTCAATAACTTTCCTGCCTCTTGGTTTCCTTTTACGAATCCAAATGTCGACAAGCTTCTTCCTTTTCTTGGTGCGTTCCCTTGAGAATTCTGTAGACAGGAACTGAAAGCTCAAATCCATTGTCAAATGCAGAACAAGGACAGAAAAGGGAAGACAAGGCAGAAGAAAAGGAAAACAAAGGCTAAAATCTCCAATCTCCAAAGTACTCAAACATTTTATGTTGATTACTTTTTCAGAGAGGTTCGAAGGAACAGAGACAAATCTCAGCAAGAGATTTTGAAATCTAAAGAAATTGACAAATTTTATGTTAATTCTAAATTCTAACTGCAGTTACATGTTTTACAAGCTCGACGCTCAAGATGCTCAAAATTCTCAAAACAAGACTTGAGGGTGTGACGGGTGGTTTAAATTTACGGGCTTTGAGCTCAATGACCTGTGCAAATTCCCTAACCGGAGCTGAACCCTACTGAAATTCGTTCTCAACTCCAGCCTCACGCCTCAAACTCATCAGGAGAATTTAAAATCCCTACTCAATTTCATTTAAATGTGCAGTAGAAAATAGTACGTGCCGTTGCTGTACATTTTAGACTTTTATCGAGTTTCCCAAGTTGTACAAGAAAAAGTCAAACTGTGAGTAAATTCAACGCCGCTCATCATAAAATGTAAAATGATTCCAGTTTCTGCAACTTTGTCATGAAAAAGTCAAATCGTAAATTGACGTGTGTGTTCTGTTTTTTCTGAATTTTATGTGATTTTATGATGATAATGTATTTTTACGGCTGCAGATTGCAGATTGCAGATGTGGAGAGAATAAAACGAGCGAGAGAACACATGTGTAAATTTTTATGAGCAAATTTCTAGTGGAAATGAGTATAAAAAGGTGGATTTTCTCTGAATTTTTCATCAGTCAACTTTTCGTTAGTTCTGTTTTTTTGCTGCTTAGTTTCCATTTCTCCCTTTTTCAAAATGTTTTTCCTTGGGTTTCAAAAGTTTGATAGATTTTCTAACTGGTAACCGTCAGTTTATTTGAGCGGTGTAGAATCATCATGAAATTCTTGACTTTCTCCATGGTGACCATGGCACAGGCAATCGTCATCGTCTTTTCCTTTTTGATACTCAGTGTTTGTGCTCAAGTCGTAAGTTTTTTATTCCGCTGAATAATTTCTATTGAGAATTAAGATTGATTTGAACTTTGAACTTTGAACTTGACTGGAATTTTAAGGGAGATTTAAGGAAATTGTTTTTTTGGCAAGAGTGTTAATTTTGACTATATTTTTCATTCAGATTGATGCGGAAGACGTTGGGTTTGGCTCTGATTCAGACTCGGGCTCTGACGCTGTCAACTTTTCCATGGCTGTAAAAATGCTGGAGAAAGGACAAGATTTCCCCGTCGCTATGAATCCAACTGCTCTCTGCTTCCGTGTTTGTGGAGGCGACGTTTTTCAAATTATCAAGGAGGTAAAATCATAAATGTGACTTAAAATTTTCTTTGCTTACATTTTACAGTCTATTGAAATGGGAATTTTTGTCTTGAGTCTTGTGTTTACTTTTCTCGCTCAGTAGTTTTGGAATTAAATCCAAATGATCTACTTTTTTCTGTGCCTTTTACAATGTGCAGAAAAATGTTATCCGAATCAAACCGAATTGAGCTGCAAACAGCCGGAGAGCAAATACCAGTGTTGCGGGTGTTGCTGTAAGAAATAAACACGCAAAAATAAAACGCTCTGAAGAGAACGTCAATCAGCACAGAAAATTCTGAGATCCGAATCTGAATCTGAAACCTCTACAAAAAAAAAGTTCCAGTGCATCAAAATGGTTTATTCTCAATGCAATTCAATTCCTTTCACATTGCAAAAATTACATCAGACTTTTTATTGATATTTTTTATTTCTATTTGATTTGACTACTACATTTTATTCACTTTCTTCTTTTGCCTAAAAAGTTTCCGTAAACATTTTTTTAAAAGATTGATTTACTTAATCATGTTTGATTCATGCAGTTTTCTGGTTGAATAAAAAAGTTGTTTCGTTTTTGGCTACTGACGTCAAGTCGTCAAGAGTCAAGAGAATAATAAAACAGTTTGTAAATTATTGGGCAGTTGAACGCCGCTCAAAATTTTTGTGCATGTTTTGCAGCTTTTCAACAAAAAGATGAACACTGGAAGGTGGGATCAAAAATCAATGATGATTCGAAAGTAGAAAAGGAATCTCTCAAACAGCGCTTCTCCGATTTCCGACGCTTTGCCAGCGCGTTGCCGGCACAAGAATTGTTTGTAGAGTTAACTGTACAAACTACAAACTCATTCAAGGTCAGTTCAAGTCATTTAAAAACTATGGCGAAAATTTCTGCAGCAAAGTTCATTTCCCAAACTCCAAACTGGAATCTCTGTTTCATCTTTGATGTCAAAATACGTATCGTGATTGTATTGAAGTGCAGTCTGTTTGTGTCGATAAATAGTCCAACAAGACAGCCCATAATGTGTTGAAGTATTCTGTTTTTGTTGTTGCCACAAAATCACGTGTTACTTTTTTAATGCGTGCAAACCGCACAATTGGCTCAAGTTTATTTTGCTCCATGATCCATGACTGATGACAAATCACTCTCGTCCTGTTAGATTCACAACGACAAAGCCAAAGCAAACGACAACAACTTTTCAATCCCACCGAAAACAACTTGAACTTGATTCCTTCCGCCTCTCAAAATGCATAGTTGATAGTCAAATCATTTTCTTGCAATCTGCTGGCGTCTTTTCAACTGATGAGCAGAATCAACGTAAATCTTCAATTTTAATTTCGTTTTCTTTCATGTTTGTAACATAGTCTAATTGATGTGTCAGCTTCTCAGCTCATGAGCGCTTTTTTTTGCTCAAATTTTTCAACGGCGTTGAATTTATCCAATAATTTCTCTTTCACTCCCTCAGAGTTTATTAGTATGACCAATTTCGTTCGGCCGTCTAATTATTTTGTCCGATTTGAAATCCTGGATGAAACCAAATTTGAGAATTTAACTCGCCATCAATCTCAATTAGCAAAATTTCCCTCATTTTTACGATGCGAAGCAGAGTATTGCAATCGTCGTGTCCGGCTGGCTGGCTGTGCAAATTGGGGTAATGTGAGACAACGAAACTAGCGCCACCTAGCCGGAAAATTTTCAAACTAGTAAGAATTCGTATACTCTGCTTTGCATCGGGAGCCTAAAGCATTTATGCTTTGTAGGCGACATAAAATCCTCACGGAGTGAGGATTTTTGACTTTATTCGGAATTGGCGATAAATATTTTAAACATGGGCTAACAGTTTTTGCTTTGGGTGGCTGGACGGTTAGAAATAATAAAAATCCCTGTTACACAGACGCTTACGAAATTTAATACCAAGAAAAGACCTCATAATACTTTTATTTTGATTTTAGTTCTCCAAATTAGTATTAAACGCAGGCTGTGTCAGAGTGGGGACGCCCAAACGTGAGCACATGGATGTAGTCAATGACCCGCGTTCCACCAACTCCATTGATAAGCTGATTTTGTATCCCGGAGGTGCGTAGAAAATGTAGAGCGCCTTTTCAAAATAGTGACCAACAGAAATCTGTACTTTTTTCCCCAGTTTGAGATACGGCATGAACGAACGAATACCAGATGGTGATGATGATGGACCACTTAAATTTAATGCCGGACCCTGTGCAAATCCAATCTGGAACCCTGCAAACTTGACGAAGGTTGTTGTTGTTGGAGTAAACACCACAAGAATCATGTTTGAACTAACGCTTCGATCTTGAAACAAATTTCCCGGCGTCCTTTGAAGAAACAGAAAATTGAAAATTGAAAAACATCAGGATTTTATTTTATTCCTTCTGTAAGTGTAAAAGTAGGCAATGCACAATAATGTAGTCGATCACAGTTTAAGGGGCAACGTCCATCGTCCATCCTCTTCAAATTTTGTGTAAATTGTGATCTCTCCTTCCAGATAAATCGGTCGTAGTCTGATAGATGTTATCCTGAAAGATGTAGACCACACGAGCCAAACACAGGACGGATTCGAAAACCCCGCGTAATCAAACTCAAAAATCTCAGACCTTGGAGACCCTAGGAAACCTTAAATCGTGGAATCGGCTGAACCACCTGAAATTGAAAATGTACAACAAACGGAGCTTTAAATTTGACAATCTTCAACAGGGGTCAATTAAAGAGCAAGATTTTATCTGGGGAGCTTTCTCTATCGGAAAATGGGCTGCATGGAATCACATCAAATTGAATTTGAGAAATCATCACATTTGAACGAGTAGATTTTTTTTTTTGGTTGTAAATTGTAAGTTGTAATGCATTTTTAAGTTTGTATCCATTTTCATGTTCTTTCTGTTTCAATGTCGCCAATTTGTATTGATTATTGATTCTACCACTTGCACTTGAAATTTTGATGCACACATTTCAAATACTGATATTCCTATTTCTTCATTTCTACTATGTTGACAAATCCAAATAAATAAATCAATAAATGTACTCGTAAAATATTGATATTTCGCATCATCAATCGTAATTCAATCTCCTTTTGAAATATCAAAAGAAAACGGGTGTGTCTGAATGTAGATTCAAAATTTAATGCTCGTTACAACTTTTCTTAATATTTTTCCAAGTTTTGTTTGCCCTTTTGCTGCTTGGCAAAGGAATGGAAAAATGAAATTGATCAAGTATCGAGTCAATGGGAATTTGAATGAGCATAAAAACTCCAGTCTGACTTTTGTCCAGCCTCTAAATTTTTTCTTGCGGTAAAAGTTTGTTTTGCCACGTTACCAAATTGGTACAGATTATCGGAAACTAACTTTTGCATAATTAAACGCAAGTCCATAGTCAGTACAATACTGCAATTATATTCATATGAATAAATTGAGGTGTTTCCAAGTCATTAGATTTGCGTTGCCAAAAAGAAAAGCCAAGCTCAAATCAAGTGTCCATAAAATTATATAATGAATTTCCAAACGGCGTTCCACTTTGGCAATATTTACATACGTAATTGTTTGTGTGCTTTCTCTAAACTTTTCGAACTGCCTTGAATTCTGGCAACCCTTTTTTGTTGTCAGTACAGAAAAGATTTGTCACTTTGCTTTGATATGATGTGAGCTTCAGAGCCCATTAAATTCAAAGCGTTAGGTTTTGGTATTGCAATTCAATTGAAATGAAGAAAAACCAAGAATTTAATGTCAAAAGTCGACGCCGTTCAAAAAATTTGGGGGCTCGAATACGTCGCTTGGTAACGAGATTCAAATTTGAGAATGAGTGGTAAATTTGCACAAGTTCAAATCCAAAACAGCTCTTTCCGCAAAATTTTAATCCGCATTAAACTTTTGCAAGAAATAGTTTTGTAGTCTCAGTCAGGTCCATTTTTGTGGACATTTTAATTATTTCGTACTATTTTTCGTGTTTTTTGTACACATTTTCCAAACTATCGTAAAGTATTTAAGCAGGGTCAAATTCAATGGGTTTGGTTGAGAACTAGTCATTTGGAAAGGGTTAGGATTTTTAACCTGAGCTAACTAAAATACATTTTTGTACTCAGGACTCAAGAAATTGATATTTCGAATTTGCACGCCACTCGATATTTTCTTTCACAATGTCCCCATGTTCAAAATCCAGTTTTGAATGAGTTTTGAACCGAGATTCAAAATTTTCTACTGTTTCACAACAAGTAATTTCATTTTCAATGAATTCCCAACGACTCCGTGTGCACCTTTTATGTTAATCCAAATCATTACAGTTCCAGTTAGTTTCTCAGCATCAACAGTCAACAGTTTTTGGCATTACAATTCAACTGAAATGAAGAAAAAACAAGAATTTTATGTTATAAGTCGACGCCGTTCAAAAAATTTAGATGATTAAG
>JAQGBH010008199.1:0-10054 GCA_034698265.1 Sminthurinus aureus | reverse complement strand
AATTTGTGAAAATCCGTCACTCCTTCAATGAGTTACGGCTGCTCAAACACCCGCAAAATTAACGGAAACACCCTGTAAGTGTTACTAATTGGCAATATCCTCTTACTCACTTCTATTTTCTAATACAATTCCAACCTGCTCAATGCTCAATCCTCAACATCATGTATAATGTAATGTGCACATTATCCATTATCCATTCTTTAGTGATACCGTGCATGAAATGGTTTTCCCGTATTAATTATAACAAAATGCTTTAGCTTTGTAGTCGGCATTTCTGTTTCTAGTTTCTAGCTATCATGGCAAAATTCTGATGAATTAGCAAAGGGCTATGTATTGTATATTGCATATTGCATAATATACAGGATACCGGATCCTTACAGTGGAGTAAGTATTCCTGTTTTCTTCCTAGAAACTAGAAAAACATTGGTCAATCTTTTAATTATTTGACCACCTAAAAACTAAAAATAACAAAACAACACAAAACACAAAAAGTCTGTGAAAAATTTAAGGTTTGAGGGTTGAGGTAGCAAAAAAATACAAATTCAATTGACTGATGTACTCAATACTCCGTACTCAAAAAATTTTAATTTTTCATGGGACGGAAGATGAAAGGTTTTCCTAAATTAGATTCTCATTATTTCCTTGTTTTGGAAGACTTGGAAATAGTTATGACGATAGGTGTTTTGGAACAGATCAAACTATTCATTAATATGTTTTTAATTTTTATAGTGTGCACAGGGAGAGAGTAAAAATACCTAAACATTTAATGTCTAAAGTCGGAAGCCTGCAGACAAAATGCTTTAAATTTTTTCAAGCACAGTGGTAATAATAATGCTGCCTTATTGATGAGTTTTGAGTTTTGAGCGTTGAGGCATCTAATTTCCTATATTTTTATGGTTTGTATGTAAAACATAGCTACAAAATAAGCGACAAGTAGTAAACGCCGGCAGAAGATACAAGATCATGAAATATGAATAAATACTGATGTAAATGTTGCACATCTCTTCCTCGTAATGATTATTACGATTATGGGAAGGAAATACCAAATACCAAATATGATTATAGTTGTAATGAAGTACATTATATTAATATTATATTAGGTAATGATGATGTTCCTGTTCAAACTTTTCTCTTTAGTGTGTAGTTTGTATGATGTATGATACTTTACAAATTAATTGCATTCCTCATTCTCCCTGTTGTCTTATCTTTATCTTTACAAGTTCCACTGAATACAATCTTGAGGAGTTCTTGAGACTTGAGAGTGAATAAGGACAGAATACAGAAGTACAAATTACAGTGAAACAGAATCAGCTTTAATTTGTTTGTACAATAATATTTTGACTACACATTGAGCTGCAAGCATTAAATAAAACTGTTATAATATACTTTAAAAATAGTCATTTTAAATCAGCACAGAAAATGACAACTAATTTTTACTGTAAATTGAAGGTAAAGGTTGTTGTGTCGTAAAATACTGTCATAGATGATTCACCTACACAAAACACAGAACACAGACAGCATACTAGCATACTGCATGTACCACACTGTCTATTGTACGATAGATGTTCAAAGTTTGATGGCAGTTTCTGATTTCTGGTTTAATCTTAACTTTCCCGAATAATTCTGGATTCTACATTCTGGATGAATAAGAAAAAGTCTAGGGGTTCTGTCCAAGTGTTATGAAATTTTTGTAGAGAGTAAAGAAACTCAAGGGTTCAGCTGTTTTATATTTGAACCTTATACTACAACAAGTTATACATTAATTTGATTCGAAGTAAAAATACACATGGAGTTACTTTTTACTGGACAAAAAAAATAAAACTTGATATACGACAAAATACAAAAGTATACAAATGTTAAGTATAGGAAATGCTTAAATGTATAGACATTAGACATACATGCATTGCATTGCTACAAGTTACAATGTTATATAATTATTATTGTGCAGGATGGCCGTCATTTGAAGTTAAAGTTTTGGGATACACTTTTAACTTATTACTTATTAGGTTCACTATCTCTTTGTATTATGTGTAAGTACTTTGTACTTTGTCACCAGTAGGAGCAGGAGAGAGAAAGAACGAAGGAACATACATTGTACAATGTACAGTGCAGTGGTGACTGTAGACTGTAGACTTTAGAATAGTAACGAGAGTGAATGGAAGGCAAGAAAGCAAACTACAATATCTCACATGTCTAAGGTCTAACACGTACGAATACGTACATAATACATAATAGATAATATTCCTTTGCATAATCATACAGCATACATCAAACAATTCATAAGAACGGAGCTTGAGCTATCTCAACTCTCAACTTTTTGTGCCATTGTGACTGTGACTGTGGATTGAGAATTGTGCATTTATCCGACGGCGGCTGTACTTTATTAGTGTCACACATTTTTCTCAACTTTTCATTGTGGAGCACGGGAGAAAATTCAAAAATTAAAAGTTAACAAACGGATCAAGCGTAAAGTGTAATATTAAATTTGATGGACCACAGTAAATTTTAAACAGGAATTTTAATTTTACATTGATTAACATTTATTAATTAATTTTTGATCGTTGAACCGTAACAAATTGCAAAACTTTGGACTGCTGGCACTTGGTTCAGGTCAGAGAGAAAGTGATAATCAAATGACAAAGTACACTGTTTTAAAAACTTATCTTTAGATAAATATTTTATTGATTTACAACTTACAAGTGATAATTTACTAAATTTAGTTTTTTACATTCATCTTTTAGTTTTTTGGCAGTATTTAAATTGAAAAATAAGAAAACAAGAAATAGAATCATCCTCAATTCTAAATACAACCAAATTCATTTTAATCTATTTTGTCTTTCGTCTCGTGAATTTTATTTATACCTACTACGTAAAATGCAAGTAAGACACAAAAACTCTTTATTTAATAATCTTCAAACTTCCTCAAGTTCTTCAGTCTACATTCTGCAGCCTTCAGTAAGTACCTCGTGTTTTTTTATATTGTATTACATTTTGTCTCTCGTCATCCACTTTACTGGACAAAAAAAGGAAAGTGGAACAATTTGTCCATTTTATATTCAGTTACATCCAAATTTAGCTCGCATTCACTTTTGACTTTGCAGTGAGCAGTAAAATTGCTTAAAATAAAAAGACTGCTAAAAAAAATATTTTTCTGCATTCAGCGTCCAATGTACAATGTACACTGTACACAGTATACATTGACATATCTATAAAGTAGAAATATGTTGACGACAATATCCTATTCTCTATTTCTATTTCAGTTTCCAGTTTCCAATTGACCTGCCTTTTTATCTTCCAAGTCCAAACCCAAGTCCAATTTACACTGGGGATTTTACTTACGTCAATGCTTTAGATTCTAGTTTACAGCGTATCTCGTACTAGTACGTTTAGTACTTGTGCATACAAATAAGCTGAGAAGATTCTCCGTAATTCTGAGAGCTGTGGCTTATGATAAACGACTGGGGAAAAGTCTTTGTACCTGAGCATATAGTCTACATTCTACACTCCACACTGTAGAAAAGAAGAAGGAAAGGAGTGAATGTGAGTGCATAAATAAATAAATGAATGAAATGGAGAGAACGAGTCTCCACTTGAGTACCTAAGTGAATACGTTGACGGTTTACCATGAAATAAACGTCACAGCTAAACTTTATTTCTCAAGAAACCAACAAGACAAGGAAAAAGAAGACGAAAAAGAAGAAGCAACAGAAAGGTGTCTTCGTAAACAGTAGCATTTTGTCTTTTATGTGTCAGAAAAAACTTGTGCATCCATGAAACATTAAATAAAGTTTGTAGTACATATAGTGCATCGAGAATCGTGAATAGTCTACGTACGGTCTACGTTTTGTGCTGTGAGAAAAAATACTAGAATCACATATATTTTGTATACTCCATTCTCAATTCTCTGTTCCACCTATCTGCTGTAAATTTCGCCCATGTGCTTCATACTTTTACTGTGTAAATTCTAACTCATCATTCCATTTCTAACTTTGAATTTCGGTAAAACACCAAACGTCAATGAACAATATAAATCGTACACTGTTTAATGTGAATTAATTCTGGTGTTGATCCTCCGACCAAGAAGACAGAAATTCCTCTCTCTCTGTCTTTTCTGTAGACTTTAAACTTTCAAAGCAGAATAAAGAAGAAAGAAAAGCAGCGATCATCATATCACATCATACTCTAGAACTAGATTCTAGATTCTAAATTCTAGATTCTAGACTTGAGCAATACAGATAAATAAATAAATGATGTGTACATTGTACACAGTATCTAATATCTAATATCTAGTGTCTAGTATCTAGTATCTCTAGTAGCTGTGTCCGTGTGCATGTGTGTGGTACCTTGAACAGAAATTAATTCCAGCTCATTCCTTCATTCATTCATTGTTACTGTTCACGCTGTTAGCAAAAGTTGAGAGTTGTAAGTTTTGAGTTGAGAGACGAACACGACGCGTGACATTTGAAGTAATACGTAAATATAATCATACAAGTTTACCATTGTCCAGAGTCAGAGTCCACAGTGAGTGAACACTGAACACATAATATAATATTCAATATATTATACGAGTATCGTGATTTGTGCATACATTGTGAATTGTGAATTATAAATGTTAAAGTACGAGTGAAGGAGAGAGACGAAGAGAGGCTCTTAATTAAATAACTAATTTATCATTTATTCTCCTCTCATAATATACTTTTAAAGTTGAACACGTTTTCTCAGTCTTTACTATGCAGCTGAAGTATTTTAGACATTATATACATACATGTTCCAGTGTATTAAATATTAAATAGTAATAAAGTTTATCTCCTTTTTTTTATCTCTCCCTCTCATCGCTATCCTCGATCCTCGCACTTTCCTCCGTATGTAGATTGTAGATTGTATAGCTATTATCTATATTCTATATTCTATATAATTAAAATTTATGTAGTTCATCCTTCTTGATTTGTGATTTGTGACTTGTGATTAATCCTCATCTTGAATCTTGAATCTAAACAGAAGTCAACAGGAGAGATAATAAATAATTATAAAATTAGTGTAAGCTTACGCGCGTAATTATCATTAATAAATAAATAAACTCGGACACGTTATCTTTTATCTTGAGAAAATGGCAAAGACGAGCCAATACAGACTCAACATGATTGCTATTGTATCAGTAAATAGTTTTGCAGTCCTCATCATGATGACAACTCTCACTCTCCTTTCAATTTCTTATCCTGCTACAGCCAAGAGATTTGAGGGTAAGTTGGTCCATTTACTATTTACATATAATATCAATACCAATAATAATAATAGTAATTACGGTTGCTGATCTTTAGTATTTAATATTTAATATTTTTTTATAATCACCATAATAATCTCAATTAACCCACTTTTTAGTCAAATGTCAAACGACATGAAAAGAAGCCAAAATGCTCAAAATTCAAAATGAATCAAATGATGGAGTTGTCTCGAGTGATTGTTGATTGTTGTATAATGCATAATTACACATGGCTAATATTAAATTGTCATATTGATTTCGAGTTCAGTTTTACTTTCAATCTCGGTTTCAATTCCCTTGGAGCTTCGAGTAATTTAGTTATTTGTTATTTACAAGTTGGTAAAATTGAAATGGGGTCAGTTCATTTAAGATTTAAGATTGAGACTTGGGACTTGAGATGGATTTGCAAAGAAAAGTAATATAAGTGTGTACATATGTATGTATTACAATATTTAGGATGAGGAAACTGCTAATGTACTATTTTGAGACGGTGAGACCACAAAAGTATACAGTGTAACTAAAATATTATACAGGCATTTCATGTCTTATGTCTCATATAATATATAGTTTAGTGTACAATTTATGTAACAGTGTATCCAAAATTTAAAATACCACCATTGTTATGTTATGTAATGAATTGTGAATGCGAACGCAGAAGGTAGTACTAAGTTTTGTGTTGAACCTCCTTTTGTATTTTGTACACTTTTTTGCACTCCTGCATGACACGATAGAGAATTGAGAATTGAGGAATAGAGACGAGAGACAGGAGACAGTGGCAGCTATATGGATTTATTTGGATTTGGATTTGGATTTATGTAGATTTAGGCTTGCATTTTCATTTCCTTCCAACCGTGAAAAATCAATTTGAACGCTCGAGTTTTATTTCCTATGTACGATGTACGATGTACGACGTACAATGCACAACTTACCTACTGAATAATATTCCCTGTGGGCTCATTTTGAAATCAAATTGTCCTCCTAAAAACTAAAAATACATACATTGTACATACCATTTTATATTTTGTACCTGTCCGTGATGACGAGAGATGATGATAATGATCATTTCCATTTCAATATTCGATGGTATCAATAATATTCGTTTCTTTGTTCCTCTCTGTTCTACTCTAAACTCTAAAGTCTAAACATAAATAGTTCTCTGCTGTATCATTTCTATCGTTTAATTATTCTCTAATTACTAATGACACCACTTCATATTTCATAATTACATCATACATGGTGTCTATTGCATGACGTATATGACGTACGATAAAAGTCATGTGTAATGGGAGTGTAAATTAGAGTGTAATACAAACTTACTAACACCATTCACCCAATTTTTGCACCAAGAAAACCAAATGTGCCTCCAGTTTAAGGAATGTGTACTACAAACTACAAAGTACAAATATCTCCAATCTCGATATAATATTTGGAATTTGGAATTGGGAGATAAAAGAAATTTTTGCATCACGCGCAAATTTTTTCTAGTTCCTAGGTCAAAGTGAAAAAAACTTTTGGATGAAATAGAAAGCGCATAAAAAATGTGGATAAAAAACAACTGCCCATACTTTTTTGTTTGTACGTTTTGTGTTTCGACACTTTTGACCGCTTCAAATTTCAAATTATTTCCCTGATGTCAGAGGATACTACATTTTTTGTCTTGTACAGACTATGTTCCCGCATCAAAATTTCCCGCAGTATTCTGATAAGATTTATTGCTCCCGAATTATTGCCCGTTTTTCGGCTGAAAAAGTCGGCTTGTCCAGCCGAATTCTGCAGAATATTTTTTGGCTTCTGTAGAATTCTGGAGGTTGTCCCGACTGTTTCAGCCGAAAAATGGGCAATAATTCTGCCGAGAAACTCAGCAGAATCTTGATTTCAATTTTGATGCGGGTTTGTACTTGCGGAATGTGCAATGAGCAATGACGATTCACCGACGGTCAAACTGTTAAACTCAAACACACAGGATTCATTAACATGTGTCAAAAGTAGAATGAGCTTGGCGAAGATGGAATAAGGTTTTATCTCTGCATTTACACCAGAGCTCTGGTGTAAATGCATTATTTAGATGAATCGTTGCTTTGACATTTGAGTTTCACGTTACTTTTACCCATGAATAGCTTTAATTACCCATTTTCTTGGGCTGTTCACTTGTATTTTGTATATTGTATTGTATTGCATCTGCAATCTATAGCACATACGATTGTAGAATCGAGAATCGAATTTCCATTTACATTCCCATGCACATTAGCAGATACTGGTTTTATTTCGAGGTCTTTTTTGCATATAATATTATATCATATTATTCTACAAGAATGAAGAATTTGAAAAGTGTCTTTGCTTTGTGCATGGAATGGTAAATGCAAATCGTATGCATAAAAGAATACAGAACACAATACAGTACAGTAAATAAACTGCATTGAGCACATGGACATAGATCAAAGACGTTGACGTTGAATCACATGGATATCATAATGTCATAATAATCGTAATTGTCACTATTTGTTAGTTGGTTAGATATTAGATAGCACGTCGTGACTTCATCAAAGACATGCACAATACAGAAGCAAGCAAGAAAATAGTGAATGGATCTCAAGATTCAAGATAGATGAATGAAATTTGAACCTTCTTGCAGGCTGTGTAGTGTGAACTGTGTATTTAGTATTTATGGTGTATGTGCATCTCAAGTAGTGGAATAGTCAAGTATAGTTAAGTAATAGTAGGCCATAAGCTGTGAGCCAAGCTGCAAAAAATGCAGAAACAAACCACAGTCAATAGTCAACAGTCAACATGACTGTAGAAATTGCATGTGCCAACTTATTATATTTTTTTTCGGTATAAAAAAACATTGTGTCTTGTATCGTGTACATTCTGAAGATAAGGAAGATATCTATATTCTATATGTATGTATGATGCGATAGGACACCGGACACTCCACTATCTGCAGTAGTAAGTCGTATCGTCTTGCCCACAGTGTGGTGTTAAATTCAAAACAAAAAACAACTTTACGCTGCATTCAACACTTGACAATTGACAATTGACAAAATAGCCAACTTTTAATTCATTTAGATTCGAATCATCCATATTCCATATGCATCACTGTGTGTATTTAAATTTTACATATGTAGCAAATACAAAACCTGAGAACAATATATTGACAATAGGATTTTTCTTTCATTCTTTCCTTCTGTTTCCTTTATGTTGACAGTTGACATTTGACAATGAAGATAACTTGACTATAAAAGTCATTTAGCGTTATCTTAACTGTGGATTGATGTTAGTACAGATTACAGATCATATTGTATATTGTCTGATTTCTGATTTACATTTAATGAGTCTTTTGTGTCGGCTAATTATTTTTGTATTATGCACTGTTGTTCTTGTGCGATCATGTAATCATGTCCAATTAGGAATTATAGTGACACTAATCAATAATTTGACATGATATTATTTTGTATTCAAACATTTACACATATATCCAGAGAAGTGAATTGCATATTTTGTATTTTTTTTTAACTTTTGTCTCTCATGTCAAACCTGCCACTCGACACTCGACATCCGACCCTCTCAATTCTCAATGACTTTGGCTTCTTACTTCTTATCCAACAAGAACTCATGTATGACATTTTTTTGATGAATGTGAAGAATGGATCAGATGAAATATTGTTACTACTGAATATGTTTAAACTTTGAAGAATACAGTAGATAATAAAATGGAAAAAAATTGGGTTATGTTCAATGTGTGAAGAGTGAGGAGTGAAGAGAATCAAAGAATGTAGATTGTTATGAATTTAATGTTGTATCTTAGATCTTAGTGCATGTTCTCATGTGTCATGTGTACGTTGAACAGTAAGCTGTAAGTGTTAAACTCCATGTGGTTGTTATGCAACCATCCATTATACATGTACACATTGTACCATG
This sequence comes from Sminthurinus aureus, assembly GCA_034698265.1. Classification (NCBI taxonomy): domain Eukaryota; kingdom Metazoa; phylum Arthropoda; class Collembola; order Symphypleona; family Katiannidae; genus Sminthurinus; species Sminthurinus aureus. The sequence goes on along the minus strand of JAQGBH010008199.1, from coordinate 876 downwards.
TAGAATGTAGAATGAATGAAAACACATGTGTATGCATTACTACTAGCATAAAGTATAACTGTTTGATGCTTAGGCTCTTTACTCTTAAGCTGTGGTCATTAAACATTAAAATGTTAAAATAAATGTTATGTATAAGATAAAGAGTGCACATGAAAAATGAAAATGAAAGCAAAATATCATGCCGTAATATTTACAATTAACAAAACAATCGCTAAATGTTGAATATTGAAGGTCGCTAATTTTTTGATGTTTCAATTCTTCCAAACCCCAAACTCCAAACTATGTTCTATGCAGAATTCTAATCATACTAATCTCTGCACTTTGTCCACCGTCCACCGTCCACACTATGCCAAATTGCAGATAGAGAGCATATACACAATACACAGTGATGCAGTAATGCTCAGTGTTTTGCATGGACGAATACAGATTTATTATGTGACTTGTGAGGATAGACAGAACACAAAACAACACATCAAATCACATGTATACATATTTTTTAGTATTTTGACAACAATGAAAAAGTATAATAATGATTATTACAATCATTTTTATTATTTGTGCAGTTAGCTTTTTTTTACTTGAATTACGGCTGTATAAACAGTAAACAGTAAATGCGTAGATAAGAATGGTCAATGGTCAATTATTAATTATGTATCGAGCATCGAGTATCGAGTATTGACATCTTTACCTGAAGAATTTTCAAGGTTTGCATGCACATGTGCAACATGTAATATGTAGTTTGTAGTTTGTAGTATGTAGCATGTCAGTCCAATTAGGCACAAGTGTAAAAAGTATGAAGACTAGTCCTTGCACGAGATCTCGTCTCGGCGAGATTCGAGACGAGATTCTCGAATTTTTTGGTATCTCGTCTCGGCG
>JAQGBH010008198.1:0-10055 GCA_034698265.1 Sminthurinus aureus | reverse complement strand
TTTTGGGATTGTTTGGAAAGAGGTCGTTTGGTTGCTATGGGTTACGAAGAGCTGGTTCTGGCGTCGATCGTTGTGCTTTATTTTGTTTTTCATGATTTGTGTTGGTTTCACAAAGCAGAGTGTAATAGGCAACTACGGGTGCTAGATTTGTATCCGGTATGTGTGGCTCCAAAAACAGGTTCGGCTTGCACTAGATAAAATGGAAATATGGAGAAAACATTTACATTTATTTAAAAAATTCCGATTCCGAGTCATGAGAAATCCATAACAATGTAACATGTAACAACATTTGAAGTTGAATCTGATTTGTAATTTGTGTTTAAAACTCAAACCCCGATGAAAGCGTGCAAAGCATTTTTCAAATTGAAAAGTTAAAAAATTTGTATGTAGTTCATTTAATCGCGACAGACTTGTTAACGTAATGTTTGCAAGAAATTTTTTGATCTACGAAATCCACGGTAAGTTTACTGCGCTAAATAATGAAAACGGCGTCAAACCCTTACCGAAAATTCCCATTAAAACTCTCGCACTCTTTGAAATTTCCCATAAATTGACACCACTCGCACAAAACTTAAAACACAAAACGCTGACTTGGAATTTGCTGCTTTGTTTAACCAGAAACTCAACAATTTCCACAAATTACATGTGGAGTCCAAAATCCACAATACAAAACTCGCCTTTAAAAGGTTGGTAAATAAATTTGACCTACACACTCAATTTTTTATGCACAATTGACTCAAACACGAAAACTTTACCACTTGTAGGTTCGCAGTTACATTGAACATAAGGCTTCAATCTTCATTCATCACTTTTTAACTTTTTGCACAAGAGCTTTTGACTTTCAAACGTTTGTACTTTAAATTCCATTGAACTCATAATGAAAACTGTACAACATAAACTGCAAAGTTCACTCTCCGGTGTATAAAAAATGCACAACAAACCAAGGTAAATTTTTGGAGGCAAAAGCTTGCAAATTTAATCAACAAATTCCAATTACAATTTCAACTCCAACTCTGATCTCAAGGAAATTCTGCTTATTCTCAAACACACAATATTCTTGTGTTTTGCATAAATCTGGACGAAAAAGTTTCGTCCATTTTGCCGAATTTATTGAAGAATAAAGAATAGCCACAGCCCTTATTTTTGTTTCAATGTCCAGTATGTTCACAGATAAAGAACACACGGAAAAACAGATGAAATTTAGAACTGACTTCAGAATATGTTTTTTTTTGTTTTTTATTCGCGTATATTCTTTGTGCGGGACGATAAAAGTCCTCAAATACGAATGTGCAGAGTGCAGAGCAGAGATAAAAGGTAAAAGGTGAGTTCACTTGAGACAACTCGAGTTGAGTTGAGCTGAGGAAGAGAATTAGACGAGATAAGATGAGATAAAAACCCCCTTGGATTCAAATTGAATAAAACTGAGGATGAGTGTGGGAATTGCGAATAGATGGTTTTAAGTGGTGAGAAGACACAAGACAAAAGTTGAGAAGAGATATGAAATAAAAGAGCTCGTGGATAAGGAAAGAAAAAATAAATCGGGAAAGCTGAAGGAAAAGTAACTTGAATCTGCGCAGAAAAGCTACAGAGTATAAAGAAAACCAATTCAAAGCACGTAGTTTTTAGGGTAGCGCAGCTTCGCAAGCAACCCTTATACGCTGGACAGATCCGTCTGTAGGTCATCAAAGCATCTGCGCATGCGCGGACTACAATATGAATACAAACGCAGCTATGTACGCTTCATAACAAACAATGTCCACTTGCGCGGACCATATGCACGGCATTAAATAAATAATAAAAGCATAACAAACGCATGCGGATGCCAACTACATAAATAACAATACAAACATCCAGTTTTTCCATCAAGCAATTAAACGTTTTACAAACTGTTTACTTAACAAAAAAGTGGACAAAAACGTGGACAAAAAAGTTTACAAAAAAGTGGACAAAAAATACAAGAAGTTAAAGGGAAGGAAAAACAAAGTTAAAAGTATAAATTTTAGTTTAATTTGGAAGCCGATCAGAATATTTCGTGTCCTTCTCCATATTTCACACTGAAGGTCAATTGCCAATTGGGTTTTCAGAGAGCAGGTAAAGCTTACCTCCCGCCAAGATTCAATATGTAATACGGGAATATGCAGAAATGTACTGAGCTTGATCCAAAACCAAACCCCAGGCAAGGAATTGAATTTCATAGGGTTTTAGGAAAACGATTCAAAATCCATCCAGACTCTCAAATCTTGAGTGTCGAGTGTTGAGTGAATCAAACCAGTTGTGTGTTGCGAATTCCCCGGACTTGCGCTGCAAAGGAATAAGAATTAAAAATTCATGGAGATTTTATGCCATTTTTTGTCCAACATATTTTTGCAGGACTCAAGCTGGAATTCAAAAAATTCCAGTTTCCAGTTTCCAGTGCTGTAAACGTTTGTGATAGCTTAATGCAAAATCTTGATGGTTTCTCAATCTCACAGTGATTTACACAAAATATTTATAAAAAGTGAAGTGTGAACTCGTCATGTTCCAGTTTCTTCTTGACCATTTGATTCCAAATCAAAAGGATCGACTGGCGGGTAGCAAACACTAAACACTAAACATGTTGTGGTCTTACAAAATATGATACCATTCGGGAACAAAGAATATGCAAAATACTCGAGTTTTTTAATTTCAAACGCTAACTTGTTGCAACTGGTTAGCGTTTGAAAACATTTGCAAATTTATTAATTCGAAAATTTATGAGCTCGCAAATTTACGAATTTGCAAAAACTCCTCTTACAAAATTTTATTGGTAACTTTTCTGGTTAGAATTTAGCAAGACAAAGCGTCAAAAATCTTGGCTTAGTTTGCTATAATCGCGTTAAAAACGTTAATTTCTTGCTGATTTCTTGCAACGAAAAAATGTCAATAACTGTAGTGGTCATTTTCTTACAAGTTGTACCATTTTTGAACTGTTTTTGACTCAGTTTTCTCGTCAAAATTCAACACACTCGGCTAGTTAGTTTCGAATTTTTATAGAGGGACCAGTGTTGTCAAATCTGTTTCCAAGGGTATGAAGTGAAACCATTCAAACTTCAAAGCTCAAAACCCTATGCAAATTGCAAAGAGCAGAAAATGGAACAAAATTCCTTCCAATTGTTCCCAAAAACGGTAGATAAAAACACATTCCATTATTTCGAATTTCAAATACCGCAGAATCCCCTCTTTCTCAAAATCAGGTAGGATTTGTGTAAATAGTAAATATATTTGCAAATAATGTCAAAAATAATCCGGCGCCTTTCTAATCCAAGAAAAGGGATTTGGTATAAAACATTATGAAATTTGAAAGGCGTACAAAGAAAAACCAGAAACAAAACGGATTTTGCACTCTCCCTATTGTCAAACTTGAAATAACTTGACTAAATTTCTGTCATTCCTCATTCTGTTGGTTCACTCCGTGGCAAATTATTTACTTTTTACCTTCAATTTTGGAACCTTTAATTTCCAGCAGTGAATCCGACTGTTTGGTTTTGCTTCCACTCATTCTCATCATTTGCATCATCTCTTTCCAATCATTCAGACCACCATCATCATGAGAGCCACGTCCTAAACTTTGAAACTTTGAAGCAAAGTGCTTTGTTTCTTCCTCCTTTTTCATCTCTGCTTGTTCTTGGGTAATCTTTTGATTTGGATTTTTGAAACAATTTTATTAGGTGATACAAATTAAAATCCGGATAGTGTTTAACAACAATTTTGATATTTTCTTGGAGCATTGTTATGGACAGTGAATTTGTTTTGTTTTTTTGATAAAGAGTCCCTTTTTTCATGAGAAAGATGGAGCACTTGTACTGGTCTCGAGTCTCGAGAATCGAGAATGACACTTTTTTAGTGTTTAGTTGGCTGTTCTGAGCAACAACATTTGAATTAGAATTTAAATTCAATCAACTTGAATAAATTTAAAATAAAAATTCTAGCTGTTCAACTCACACTTACTTGTCAGTAAACAAGTTTAAATGTCATCTTGAATTTTGAAAGACTTGGACGCCACTCATTAAAATTGTAGCTGTTCAAGCTCACTCGGTCTTCAAGTTTAAAAGAAGTTTGTGATCTGGGTCATTTTGTAAACATCTAAAAAATCTAATCTAATTTCCGTATGTTGAGGTATCTATAGTAGTCTATTTATATTTCTCCTTCCTGAGCGAATGCAATTCAACGACCAAAATGTGCAGTACGTGTCACATGTTGAAAAACACTAGACAATCAGCATTCGTTCATTTTATTATTTAGTACAAAGTGGAATCAAAAAGGTACAATCCAACGCTACCACCAGTAGCGGTTTTAGGCATACGCTAGGTACGCAACTGCGTAGGGCGCCGAGAAAGAAGGGCGCAAAAAAAGGAAAAGGTCGGCGCAAAAAAAGAGGAAAAGGGGCGCTAAAATGAGCAACTTCAATCACCATTTACAATTCACCAGTAATAATGAAATCAGAAACCAGAAACCAGCAGACACTTGAACTTTCGGTTATTTATACACCAACATTCTTTCAAAATTCTTTGCACTGTTTTCCTCCCATTCCATTTCCCTGTCGGTTATTTTTTGATGGTAGAATAGTTGGTTATTTGCTATTCTTACTTTCGTCTCTATTTGGTACAGATGCTTTGACCTTTGATCTTTGGTCACCTGATAAATTTTAAAAAATTACATTATTTTTGTATTTTAATATAAGAAGCAAAATATTATCCATTTTGTTCTCGGTAACGTGAATATGTGATAAGAAGCAAAAATGAATAGTACAATCCACAGCTCTCAAATTTTTGGGATTTTAGATAGATTTTTCTGCTGCTCGTTGCCATGGTGACGAATACGAATGACGAGTGATTTCTTTTACTCAATTGTGTTTGGCTTGAAATGCGTAAAGGAAATTTGGACTCGTCTCATGCAAATATCTACGTTTTGATGCTTTAGAATCCCAAATGGCGTTGAAATACTAATAAATGTACCATATCGACTGGGATCTGTGCCATGTTGCTCTATAGGAAAGTGTAAACTTTGCCAAGTTGCTCCTTCCCATAGTTAAGCTATTGGATTGAGCAACATGGCAAAGTTTACACTTTCCGATAGAGCAACATGTCACAGATGCCAGTCGATATGCTACTTTTGTTGCTTGTTGAATTAGCCAATGTTTTTGTATGTGTGACTAGAGTAATTTTAACGCCGTGCGATAAAATTAGAGGAACAAAACCGAAACTTGTGGACAAAGGTGAATTTCCTCATTGCTAGTTGGGTGTTTACTACTAAAACAGACTTGATTTGGGGCACAAAAATACTTGAACCGGGACAATGCAACGCCACAAGATCTTCAAAATACACTAACAATAAATGAAAACTTCAGAGTAAAAAATTTCACATGTTCTGCTTGATGAATTCCGAATTTTACACGAGCATCCAAATTTCTATTGGTTTACTACTAAATTGACATTTTGACATTTTCCATTTGAAAAGAAGGGAAAATTTGAGATGAGATTTCATCAACAATTAACCACGCAGCGGATTTCCTTCTGAGAATGTGATCTGTGACTCATTTTGTGTGAATTCTGTTTCGTTCACTTGCACATACGAATCTTCATTTCATTTCGCTGTGCATAAGCACGAGCTTTGGACTTCCGACTGAATGAAAAAAGACAAGCAAACTTCAGATTCAAAGTGAATAAAAATGACCACAGTCGCAGTTCAAAACAAGTTTCATTTCTCGTGGGCGTATTTTTGTCTGTTTCTATTTCGCAGTAAATTCAAATCCAAGTCAGCGCAATTGTGTGCATTTGTTTTTTATCTGCAGGATGCGAATTTGAATCCACGTCTATGCTGCTGGATTTTCGGATACCGGTGGCCAAAATGCCAGGAACCACGAGTTGTGATTGTGACCGTTTCCACTGCCCATCCATCAAGCTGGTATTTACAATTAAAACAGAAAGAAACTCGTAACTCTGACATTTTTTCCTCTTTCTTTTGATTGCGGATAGTAAAAACCTGAAAGCATTTAAGTATCCATACGGTTGCAGCGCTCGGTGTTCCAGTTTGTGAAATGGATTGAAACTTCAACTTGGAACGAAATGCTTTAGGCTCCGGAAGCGAAATTGACTAGAAAATCTCATTTTGCAGCAGGCTCAATACTCAATGTGCACGGACGAAACGAGAAATCCAATACGCAATACGCAGCTTTGCTTCGTAAAAAGGCAAAAAGTAAATGTAGCTACAGTGAGAAACGTAAAGTTAGAATGAGCAAATTTGACTAATATCTATATGACGACTCAAAAATCCATGAAAATTACGGGCTGGAACAAACAGTAAAATTATCAAATACCTTCCAAGTCAATGAAATCCCAAGTTTTTATTTCACCTTTTTTTGTGATATTTGAGCGCCGCTTAAAACTTTTACCTTCGCTTAAAACATTAATATGATCAGTTCTCCGAGTTGTGTCAAAAAAGAAGCCTTGCGCCTTAAATTTTGTCCTGAGATTGCACTAAATTGTCAATATACTCACGATTCTTGATCAAAACTATTCGAGACGTTCAATTGACCTGTGAAAATTGACAAAAACAAGTTACAATTCATATCTTCGCATATCTTTTGACTTTTGATGCTGACGCTGGAAATTGGAAATTTTCCTGAGTTTTGTAACAAAAATTGATCATAACAGAAGTATCGATTTTGTGTCCACAGTTTTTTCATTGAAACGTCAAGAGCAGGCTGATGATTTGTTTGAAGACAAAGTCGATGAAAATGAGAGTTGATTCTCGTTCTAATTTGTTGAATCCGCCGCATCTGATTTTCTGACTGGTTGAATCGCTCTGATTTTTATCCAAATTTTCATCTTTTCCCTACATTTTCTTTTCTTGTTCTCTGTTGTTTGCATCCGATTTCCAGTTTCAGTTCCGAAATCAACTCTGATCAATCGAAACTGAATCGAGTTTTTGAGCTTCTCCACAATTTCCATGTCGTTGAAAACGGAATTGTACATGCCCACAAACCCGTTGATGGAATTGAAAAAGAGCGAAAAGTAGATGACACCAAAGAGGGTTTCAGTTTGAGAGTGTGCCAGGCGAATTGCAGCAAACCCGCTACAAATTCCAAAGGTCAAGCAACCAATTTTTGACTCAAAGATCTGGGTTAAAAAGCACAAGTTGAACAGGCAAATTTGTAGTCTCGTCAGCTGCAGAAATTTCAAACTCTGTTTTATCGAGACGATGGCTTTGAAGACTTTCCTGTAAAAACAACACGGAATTTTTGTTATACTGAGAACTGAGAATGAGGCTAAAAACTTTTGGATGAAATAATGTTGAAATGGCAGGAATTAAAATGTTTACTGCTTTTCAATCCCTTTGATTTCTGCCTCAGAATTTCGCTTAAAAGTGATGATGAAAGAGAGGGCAAAGAAAGCGCTGTAGTAGAAGTAAGCGGAAACAAATACGGAGTAGAGAACATCCAGAAAAATGCAGAGAATGTACAAAAAGAAATTTGAAATTTGAATTTCCTCATGTTATTCGATGGAATAGAGAATAATCGGCAAATTCGCAGCAACTATATACATGAGCGGGTAAACGCAAACTCCGGTTGAATACATCAAAATCGGAATGTAGCAGAGCAACAATTCTTGATGATTCCTCTTCGGTTTTGGTTCTATTTTTTTGACTTTCCTCTTGAATTTTCGGCACTGCATTTTGAACCTCTTCCATTGTTCTTGATTTTCTTCCGGTTTTCATTCCACTGGAAAAAGTCCTGAAACAGTTTGACGTTTAATTCCGGCCAAATTTTAAAAATAGAAAATTTCCATGAACAGCCACAATCCCACAGACGAGAAACATTATGATCGCAAGCTGAACCAAATGCGTTTGATTTCTGTTTCCGTGTCCATTTCCATTTGTAGGTTTGAAATCAGAGTTTGTCAGCTTCCAAAAGAAGGGAATGAAACGACTGAGCATATGAAAATTCCGACAACTGCCGTAGATTTGCCATAAAAGTGACAGCCATTTTCTTCTTCTGCTTTTTCTTTGTCTTGGGCTTTGGCTTTGATTTTGTTCTCTATTCTCAATTTTTCCCGTGGTTTCGTTGAATTCAAAAGTAAAGATCATCTAAAAGGAGATGAGACGAAAAGCAAGGAAATTAAAACGGAGATCCCGCTTATTCAGCATTTTTGATCCGAAAAAAGAGCAAAGCGTCACATCAGTTTTGTACCAGAGTTTGTGTAGTATTTTTGTCTGTGCTGGTTTTCTCTTGTGTCTTATGCTGAGCTACAAACTACAGACCTGCACTAGAATTGCGACGTTATTTTGTGAGAAAAGCTAAAGAACTGAAACTCAGACTTTTAAAAGCTATGACGAGTATCAACGTTAATACCAACTGTGGACAATGGAAAATGGACAGTTTAATTTTTTATAATTTTTTCCTTTTTTTATTCCTTTGAAATCTAAATTGACAATTGAGAGTTAACAGTATTTTGCTCAGTTTCGTGTCCAGTTTTCAGTATTCAAGTATTTTAGTAGTTATTTGTCAACATTGAAATTGATTATACTTGTCACCCAAAAAACATTGGACCAGTGCTCAAAATATTTTAACTGAATAATTTAATTCTGCATTTTGCATTAAATCTACGCCCGTTGACATTTGAAAGTTTTACGCAGATTTTGCTTTCAATTTTTCAGCAAAGCAAACTGTTTGAGCGTTTCCATGATTGCAAAGTGATCATTTCAAAATGATAGAGAAATCATGCACAAGAAAATCCAATCCCTATAGGCTGAGAAAATTCTAAAAGCGAAAAATGGCAAAAAGTTGAAAAATTCCAAATCGTTTTAAGAATAAGATGTGCGAAATCATTTTAAACTGTTTAGAAAACTTGAACAACACTTTTAATTTTGAATTGATGAAAAAAGTAGTATTTATTCCACGAACAATGTTATTTAATTCGACAAGCATTTTTTCTGAAGATAAATATAAATAAAGTATGAATAATTTTAATTTTGATAAACTGCTTAAATGTAATCAATTGAAACGTGTTTACGATTATAGAGGTGAAGACATTCAGCAAAAAAATAAATTATAAAGTAAAATAAACCAAGCACATTTTTGAATGCTTTTTATATCGATTATGCATAAAAGCATCAGCTCACTCTCGCTTCTTCAACGGAAACTCGAATCTTGAGATTGTAAATCCAGTTTTATACAAATGTTTCAATGAACTAAAAATGAGATGGTGCTACCAATTACATTTATCATGGAACCTATAGCAGAGCTATTTTTCTGTAAAAATTGACAAAAACAATAATTAGAAAAAAAGTTAATGAAGCTCTTTATGTCAATTTAAATTCCAAAGTCGATTTGTTTGCTGCTAAATCTTATAAAATTATTACTAGAAATTCGTATAACCATCCATAAAATAGTGTAAAATATGATAGGTATTACTCACGTTTATATCATAAAAAATATAGTAGTTTCTATTTGGCTCTAAAGTAATCCTGTTATCCAGAGTAAACAACCGACTGGAATTTTCTAATTGGAAGTTTTTGGTTATCATTGGTAAAACATCATCATCCCCATCCAAAATATACAACTTTAACTCATAATGAGGGAACAAGTTGGCTTGATGAACAATGAAGGAGGACACGTACACATTGGTTATGGTAATTTGGCTAGCCGGGGTAAACCTAATAAATTTATTAAAATCAAGATAAAATACGACTAATTAAAATACACAGAGCAAAATTTGATACACAATTGAATTAGGTAGCTTGGTTTCGGTTTCCATCGTATTAAAATGTTAATCATGTGAGATTAGGGATTCTAGATTCTACTGTGAGGCAATTCAATTGAGAATTGAGAATATGTACAAAGAATGAATAAAACAAATTATTATTTACATAAAGCAATGCTTCAGATTAGGCTTGTTAATTCGTACGAGGGCTTCATTCGGAACATTTGGTCGTCCTTTTGCACTGAATCGTGAGTTTTTGACAAAAGGTGAGTCTCTAAAATCATAAAACATATGAGAATCATACACTTTTTATTGAAATAATACCTAAAGTAATTT
>JAQGBH010008197.1:0-10056 GCA_034698265.1 Sminthurinus aureus | reverse complement strand
AAATCGGTTTTTTGGTATGATATCACGTAAGTGTTTATGTGATCATGGAGTTAAAAGAATATTCTTTTCTCACTGTGCACATATTATATAGATTATACAAATGTGCGTAAATAACACCTACTTGAGACACTTATTTGCTTATCTAAGAATATAATACACTGTACACTATGTGTAATAAAATTTAAATACAATGAAACTATCAATGAGTTCAAAACTCAAAATCAATAATAGTATCAGATCCAGGTCTGAGCGAGTCATGAGTAACGAAAAATTTGTTGTTGAACTTCAAGAGATTTTTTATACACTTTTCTAGTGTCCATCTCGTCACAGATTACAATGAAACTCGACTACAGGCGTCATACGTCATACTTCAAACCATTTTACCTGCATCATATGTACACAATGTAATAATAATAATAATAATACGCCGTTGATACTGTGACACAAATATTTACTAATCAAATCATAGTACTTGCCTCAGGTCTCAGCCATTAATGTCTTAGCTTTAAGAAAAAAATAGTTATTAAAAAATTCGCGAATGCCTCATGACTTCCCACCTACTCTTTTCGTCTCAATCTCTTTCTTGTACATTGTACATAATATCTGGTTGAATGGGTTATTGGTTATAGAGATTTCCAGTTTGCAAACGGATATGTACGTTTACATCTACAATCTACACTGTACACATAATATTGGATATTCCCAACACTGCACTGACTGAACGTAGGTGCTACTGATAATTGTTTTTTATGGGTATATATCAATATTTAATCCTACAATTTACATGTGTATACGTATACACTATGCCATTACGCATTTCGTGCTTGGAATATTCAATTACCAAATTAGCACTGACCAGATTTACACTCTTTATGTGTGTCAATGTACAATATACTGTTTAATTGTTAAGCTATTATCTATTACATACCTATTATGCTATTCGGAATGGACACACATTTTCAACCCTTCGCACCAAAACTAAAAAACAAAGCTGTATTTTTGTTGAAATGCATCCGTTTGCCCTGAAAAATTATGCATTATGTATTATGAATTATGATACATTATTTCGCATCCTTTTTTTTGTATAATACACATTATTAATCGTGTTCTCATATGTGAGGACTCAAGTAAAAATAACCCCAACGGTTAACTTAGCTTTTTTGCATATTCGTATACTTAAGGTCAAAGACTAACTACCCTAAAAATTTCAAAGTCCTAGGTTGACCGGAAGTATTTTAAAAAAATTAATGAAGTTTGAGTTTAGTATGTAATTGCATAGGAAATGAGAAAATTCAAACTGGAATTTATCGCATTCCAAACTTGTACCGTTGGGGTTATTCTTACTCGAAGTTTCACATATTATGTATTACTTTTGTCAACTCGCTAATTTTAACTGCAGAAGTTAGTAGTTAATAGTTAATACAATTGATTTATTACTATTTATTATTTATTATCGTGTTTGCCCATCGAACTATCAGGTGTGCTATGTGCTATAGTTAGTCAATGTGTTATTTAAACAGGGAGAATACAAATAGCATTTAACTTTCTTTTGACTTGGTTTCGTTTGGTTACTGTTTTCTACTAAAATAAGTGCATATCTGATGATGAGTGATGAGTAAATAAATGTGTGAAAATTCTGAGCAGGAAATCCGTACTTGGAAATACTTGGAATATATCATGTATGATTTACACGCACAAAGCCAATCAGTGTAATTTGTAACATATGATTAAGGGAGAATACACACTGAGGAGTATGGAGTATGAAGAGAAAAGGTAGCTTTTGAATGAAAAGTATACAGTATCGTAAATCGTAATGCATATTATTATTATTATTAAAGTAATTAAACGTTTAAAAATTATGCTATTTTCTATACAATATCCTGGTCTTAAAACGTTTTGATAACGTGCATAAAACGTAAATAAATAAGTTACGCATATGTACATTAATAAATGAACTGTGCTCTCAGTTCTCAGTTCTCACACGTCAGACTCAAAGCTTAGAGTCTTGACTCAGGCTCAAATGATTCATTTTACAAGAAGATGACGGTGTGGGAAATCAGAAATCAGGATTGATGAATTAAACACGTTACCGTTAGAAATACTTGCTTATTCTAGGAATTTATTCTACCCCTTTCTTTACATCATAGAAATATTATTCTTGGTTATTATACGCGTGTGTGACATAATACCTCATATTTTGTTTAGCCATAAAAATAAAATGCAGAATGTATAGTATATTTTTTGGCAACAGAATTCTTCTGTGGAATGTTCTCTTCTACGTGTGTAATATTTTGTACAATATAATGCATACTTTGATTATTGTTCAGAAACTTCAACGTAAGTAAGTAAGTCGTATGCTTTGTTTGTAAAACATTACGTCTATTGTCTGACTCAAGAAAATACAATGTTTTACTTATACCATAATAATCATGAACTATAATTATTATGTCACCTTTGAATAAAATCTTCAAACAAATCTCACACGTGCTAACGCTTACAACTTACAGGATTAATATTTATGGCATTTAAAAATTGTCTACTGATAACGGCTGTAATATCCACATATGGAATATGAACACGACTAAAGAATATCATTCACGAAAACACACAGTTTATTACATTGTCCTTGTTGATGAGATACAACTTAAAACTTAATGTTGCACGGTGCACCTCTTTGTTTTTTTGTTTTTGTTTTAGATAAATGAAGCAAAATGTTGCATCATTTTACACTGTTATCTTAATTTTGGTTTACTCATGTTTCACAAAATCTCAAATAATATTAGAATTTAGAATCTACTGTCACGGTCGACGGTGGATTGTTAAATTCGTATTCGTAATAAAATGCTATGTTTAATCAGTCTCAAGGATCTGCTTTGAGCTTTGAAGTCACGGGCACACTGAGAAATGAATTGTAAAATGCACAATGTACATTGTATGTAAATTTTGATAAACTGACCTCTTATTATCTATCTATGTATATCCTTCACCTTTTATCTTTCATACACTCCTGTCATGTGAAAATGAAAGCAGTCCAATCTTCAAAATCTACGTTTTCTCTTTATATAGAAGACCAAATTTTTAATTTCTAAATTTCTTTCAATTTTCAAACAGTGTTCAACTAATAAAACCAATAATATTATAAACAGTTTAAAAAATGACCTACCGGTAATCCACAGTGACGAGCTGAGGAGACGTCCTATTTTAAAACAGTTAACCATAATTCTATGCACAAATAGATACGTAACTTTTAAAAACGAAACGAAAAAAATTATTAATCTAACTTTAACACGGTTGTTCGTATATTACTGTGTACTTTTGTTCAATGAGTACAAAATGTGTCAATTGAAGGTTGGTGATTGATGACTTGTTATAGTTGATTGGATTGAAGGGCAAGTTCATGTGATCTTGATCAAAATCTTGAGCTGCACTGGACACTGGAACTGGAACTCGTGGATGCACTGGAGATAAACTGACTTCAATAAATGTGTAATGTAATGATTTACGTAATCAATTGAAGCGTGAATTTATAGGTGGGCCGGTCAGAAGACAGAAAGACGTTGTTGAGGACGAGGAGAGTATCTAAATTGAGGGGAAAAATCCGTATTTCTTTTGCATACAGTATACAGTGTGTAGAATATATAGATAGATACATAGATAACTCTATGCAGACTGGCTGTGAGCAGATGGAGCAAACAGAAAGAGTCGCATGCATGGATAACAACAATACAGGGGTTGAAATACAGATTATGTACAAAAACCGCTTCAACTCTCCAACTTATATCATGTACCATATATATACGTAATACATACACAAACCACCAAATACAAACCCATCATATCATATCAAATCAAATCAAGCCATTGGCATCGTAGTACAAAATACAAACAAGATTATACCTATTACTCATGTACTAACAATACAACATTGTATTGTACATTGTATATTGCCTATTTCCTCATACATACTATCAACATGTTTTAAGAGAATTATAATAGTAATGTTGTTGTGCAAGTCAAGATTCAAGATTCAAGACTTAAACCCAAATGATAAACATGGACATAAAAATCAATGTGTTTTCTTACAATTTACAATAGCGACTAATAACTAATGTTTCATATTGCAAAAATGGAAAAGAAAATTTGGGGGAAAATGAAAACCTGAGACCTGAGATTGATGGACAAAAAAAAAGATCCTTGGAACAAATTTTACAAAGTTCATGTTCCACAATCATAATTACAATAATACAGGTTATGGATTATGGATGATAATGATTTTAATTTCTGTATGATAATACAATATTTATCATCCATAATAGAGCTTCTACAGGTCTACAAGCACGCACAACACAAGTTCAACAGCGAAGGCATGAGACGTACGATAACGATTTCAAGTACTTAGTATTCATTGTAAGTACGCATCTCAGCAGTACATTATGAAGATGTTGTTCCGTATCCTGTAATAATAATAATAATTGTTTGCTATTGGTTCATTTGTGATCTTTTATGCCTTCCTCACTAAAATGTGTTGGTCAGAAATTCACAATGTTCTTTCTTATTTACCTATATACACAACACATGTAGACTGCACTTGATGAATCTTGTTATAAAGTGTCTAGGCCAATGTCAACAGTATAACAATCTTTCTGTTATTACAAATTACTCACATTCAGTGTGATTATTATTTCACACCTTTTCTTTTCAGCATTAAACTTGTAAAATGTACATAGACGAATGTGGTAGACAATAATATAAAATATAAATTATAATGTAGAGTGAAGAGTACAAAAAGTCGTTTCTCATTTGTTTTTTTTTGTTTACTCCATATCTTCATAGTTTTCATTTTTTGTACAAGAAGATGAACAAAAAATTGTGAAAATCGTATCATATCACATATCACACACCAGATTTGTAATTAATAAATGCATCAATTAGGCTTATGAACGTCCTTCTTCTTTTTGTGATACTTGATGCTATAATGTAGTATCATAATTTGACATTGTTATGATACCAATAAAAATCATAAAGAAAGAGATAAAATGTGAATACAAAAACCACAGTACATCCATATTCATGTCCATTTTATTAACCAGAGACTATACATACTGGTAACTTATACATTATACATAATTGAGCGAACCAAATAAACAAACTTAATACACAAAGTCATCCAAAGCTCAAAGCTCAGCATTGATCCTAATTATTATTACAGTGATAAGCGTATAATCCAGAATCAAGACGTACGACATTTGACAATAAAGTTCAGACATCTACTTAAATTACAAATTACATCATTTCACATCATATTGTGATGATTAACTTGACCATTATTATGATTAAAAAACTTTTTAGAAGAGCCAACAGGTGAGATGTGAGAAATGACAGTTTATTAAAAAAACACAAACAATTTGCCCACACGTGCATTATATTTTATACGGCTGATTATATATGATATAAGGAGCCTACAACTATTTCTAAGTATGAATTATTCTTCATTTTTTCTATTTATTATTGTTAATCGAAACTCAAAACGCGTCATTGCATATTTTTGGGACGCGTGTATTGATTTTACTCTAAGTTCATAATTCTGAATTCTGAGACTGGCATTTTAATATAAATTTGCTGTAACATGAGACATATTATTACTTGGCACTATCATATGATGAATAAACATAAATGCCCCTACGTAAAGCCAAGTTCTATGATATTTTATGTAATTTATGTATACCAGTATACAGTATAAATATGCACAAAACATTACAAACATGTCCAGTACATGACATGATACAGCATGAACTCCATATTATACATACTCCATGGAAATATCTGTGTACAGAAGTAGGAGTAAAATCTCGCAATGTTGCAGTTGTTGAATAAAGTGGAATACGGATGAATTCCTGCTGTATGTATGTATATAAATGCTTACTTGTATAAAAAAGTTGTATGATTTGCGTCAAACTTCTACACTGTCTACATTACAAAAACATAACGTGTAATGATTCCGGCTGTCAAAATGTTTATCCTTACCATATTCCTTAATCGTGTCGATTGTCAATTTTTTATTTGATGTACTTGGAACACTGACGTGTACAGTGTATAGTGTGTATAATATATTTTTCCTAGATTTGTATAATTTGTAAGTATTTGTGTGGTTTATCGCGTCTGGAGGTGTTGTTTTGTGACAATAGGAATTCACAATTACGTTTTCTTCTGCGCTCCATCTCCATACATTTTCTTGGACATTATTTTCGTCAATGATTAATTTGAGAATTTTTCCCTTGAATCTTATTAAGCATTCAAAGGCGCATTTATTTGTTTATTTAAGCAGTTGACAAAGCATTTTGAGCATTGTTTACCTGCTTGTTACAGATTGTATATTATATATTATGCATACTGTATTTTGTATTGTGGAGTGCTGGCTGTTTTGATTTTTGATGTGAATGATTCAACGATGCATATTTTGTATATTTTGTTTGTGTACTTCAGAATTTAACCAGAGATGTTGCATTGTTGCATATCTTTAGATTACAGCGTAGGCCCGTGTAAGTAGTAAGTAGCAAGTAGCTGTTTTATTCATTCGTTTTCAGACGTTTTCTCAGAAACAAATTTTCTTTGCAAGATTGTTCCTCTCTGAGCTACAGCTTTCTGGGCCCTATGAGAACTTTTTGCTTGAATCATGAAAATCTTCAGTTCTTTTGCCTCTGGCCTCTGGCCAATACTCGTTAAAGTACTCGAATAAATATGTGATCATAAATTCATTGTGATGATTTTTCAAAACTTTGAGTCATGAGTCCTGGAATTGAATTCGTTTCTTTTGATTTCTGGACCAGTAAAATTGTACACGTATTCAAATTACAAATCCATCCTATTTCATTTTTCTTCGAATTCTACTAACTACTAACAGTCAAGTATAATAATGACAAAAAATTGAAAGAGATTCATAATAAACTGTACAACCCAACAGTCGTTAACCTGAATTCCTAGTAAAAAGGTTTCAAAGAAAACCATTGTAAATATAATTTACATCATTTCACTCCTTTTGGCTTGTAATGAAATCTATATAATCTACATAATAAAGCTAGGAAGTAGAGTAAATCCAACATAAAAGTTTATAAATAGATGAATATTTTTACACACACACAATACACAAAGACACTTTTCTCATTTCTCATACAAGGTTATTATAATCTGTTTAATTACGTATTATTTTCAGCTCTCAGCCTTTTGTCAAACTACTGAAAATGCTATTTTACATTGTTCTACACATTCTATACATGTTCTACAACTTACAATTTACAATACTCTGAACTTTTTATGATAACAAGAGTTCCAGGTTCCAGCACACAGCACACATGCCTATTATGTGAAGTAGTGTGAAGTCATTGGAAGTGAGAAAATAAAATCGTGTGAGTAATATCATGCATAAAATATGAACAAACCATAAAAGAAAGTAGGATCAATGTACCGAGAACCAAGAACCGAGAAAGGGAAGAGAAAATGAGCGTGGAGAAAGGGACAAACCAAAAACCAAGAGCACACACAGAAACAAGCTTCCACTTTCCACTCATACATGTTTTACATATTACTTGTAATAATATATTATAGCTATATCAGCTATAAGTAACATGAATATAAAAAAACAAGTACAACAGCTCTCATGTTCTCATAACGTACTCGTACTCATACTCGTGCAAATACACTCATTTTGGTACTTTGTATGCATAAAATAGGAAAAAACGAAACAAGTACAAGTTAGATGTTAGATGTTAGACTGCACTGCGGATTTTTCTCAGTTCAACTCCAACCAAACCAAAGCTAAAACCCTAGACTCGAACCGCCCGAAATGCACACACAACGCACACATCATCATCTCTATTCACCGTCATGGAGAGCACGTTTCACTATCCAAGTTTTATTATGTGTTATGTGTTTTATCACACAGCTTGTACGTGAATATGCGGTGGTCCGCAATATATCAATTACGCCCGGTTTTCCGGATTCTACTCTATACTGTTATTAGTATTATTACTCTCTTGTAAAAATAAACAATCACTTTGTTATTATTTTCATTTCTTTTTTTTTTAAAAAAATAAAAAAATTCCGTTGTTGTTTGTTGTTGACAAGATATTTGGCGTGAGCTTACATCTTGTATTTTATATTCAGGCTTCAGACTCGACTCAAGAGTGCTGTTTACAGCCTTTTTACATGGTTATTCATACTGGTGCATTACCATTTAGGATTATGTACTCACAGTGTGAAAACTATGGTGAAAGCACAAAACACGAGATAGGGAATCATAATCTTACATATTGCGGATTTGCAAAGTCTTCCCTGGTTTTTTCCACAAGGCAACGAGTTAGAAAAGAGAGCAAGTTAAAATTAGGATTAAGCCAACCCTGAAAATTCACAATCAACAAAGTTTAACAAGTATTACGGAAATCAAACAATTCAATCCATCCATAACGATTTAGTATTAATTATTAATCATTCGTCAATTTCTCAGAACTTTTGTTCATGAAATTGTAAATTGTAAGCGTGTGTGTAGTTTATTGGATGTGAAAATAAACGTTGACTGATAAATCAACTTTTGTCTTGCATCAGGATCAAAATGTCGATTGCACCTCCAAGCAAAGAAGAAATAGCAATAATTCAGGTTAGTTTGTTGAAAAATACCCATTTTAAAAATAATTTTTATATAAAATCAAACGTGTAGTAGATTTATTATACATGGTTAAAAGTTAACAATAATCATTATAATAAAAAACATTATTTTGTTTTCTTTGAATTTAAGTTGAGAGATCGTATACCGGATATACTGGAGAAACATGCTTACGAAAATTTTAAGGACGATCTATATCTGATGAGATGGCTGAAAGCAAAACATCTTAACGCTGAAAAAACTGAGCAGTTAATTCGAAACGTAAGTTGTAATAATAATTTATCAATGTAATTGTTTAACTTTTGGATTAATTTTAATTTTTTTATTGGATTACAAAATATTTGACAGTCTTTAAATTGGAGAATAGAAAACTCGATAGAATTAAAACCTGGTGATGAGTTGACATCCGAATACACGTGGAATTACCAAGTTTATTCCGATGGAGTTGACCATGATGGAATTCCAGTTTTCTCTTTATCACCAGGATCTTGGAAACTTCGTGAGTGTATAATTGAAACTGGAGAAAAGGACAATTTTGTAAAGTACATGGCTCAAGTATATATAATAATTGAGGAAGTAATGATTAAATTCAATCGAGAACGATGTCTTCAATTAAAATTAAATGAAGGCCCTGCTGCAACCAAGTTAAAAAACTCTTCTGGAGTTATTATAATTGTGGACATGAAGGGATACTCAAGACATCAGTTAACAAGTCTTAAAACAGTTGAATGTTGCTTAGAAATAGCAAGTATGGCTGGCAATTATTTTCCTGATATGGCTGAAAAAGTATATCTTATAAATGTTTCTAAAATGTTTACGGTCCTATTTAAAATGATCAAACCACTCATCAACTTGAACTGTGAAATTTTTGACGCTAATGAAGAAAAATGGAAGGCCCATATCCTCTCGCATATAAGTCCAGAATCTCTTCGTCCTGCCTACGGTGGAACAAAACTTGATCCATGCATGATTAAAATCACAACGTGTGAAGATATTGTACAGTGTTCAGATTTTGAATGAAAATATAAACATTGAGTATTGAGTTAAAAGATGAAAGGAGACATTATAGCAAAAAGCAAAAGTTATTATACACGACACATGGCATAGCTGAGACATTGATTGGTGTTTTTTTTTATCACACAATATTTTATTATTGATTATCGCCTTCATGTTTCACATGTGTAAGGTTCTCTTAATTCACTTTCGAATTAAATTTTTCATTGTCTCAACGAGTAGTCAAAAATATCACCGAAATAATTCTCTATGTACAAAAGTGGAAATGCCGTATGGATTTATTGGTAGAATGTTTTTTATGTATATGAGCCAATGGAAAAATTCTTTCATGAAGTAACATTACATTCTGTACGTTCCTGATGTCATTTTCTTTCATTCTCGCTAGA
>JAQGBH010008196.1:0-10057 GCA_034698265.1 Sminthurinus aureus | reverse complement strand
GATTTTAATGTTTTATAGCACCTTCCCCTAATGAGTACCTACAATTTGGTATATAGATCATTAAGATCCGTTCAGCCCTTTGGGCTCCAAGGATGCCCCTACGATTTTCTTTGTGAAGTCATTTTCAGCACAAATTGTTCGTTGCTGGGTTTTTTATCAAAGTTTCAACCAAAAGTTGACAGGTACTTACATTTTGGAGAAATCCTTGGCGAGTACATCACAGAAGCATCATATACCAAAAAAATACGATCGTACGACGTTTCTCGTTTCATAAAATAAGATTATTTTTTACTACTTATTTCTTATTTCATTCCATCTAGCTAACACCTCTTATCAGATAATAATTATCTATTACATTAACATTGTCACTACTCAGTAAGGTTTGTAATATTAAAACAAGAAGAATTAGTGTGGGAATCTCCTTTTTTTTACCATGAAACATGAACAAGACTAAATAACAAGACTGAAATCACAAGTTGTCATCATTTCTTTATACCTAAAAACAAGTGTCAATTCCAATGAAAACAACTCTAGACAACAATAAAACTGTCCATGTGAAAAGGGTAAGTTTTCACAATTTGTGAATCACAATAATTGCTTTAAAGCATTCATAATAATGTTATATTAGGAGATGTATGTAAATTAGTAACATTCAAAATCAACGTGCTTAGTCAAATTAATATTACAATGTTATTATGGCACGTAAAATACCTACTTAAAAGAATGCTGTAATCTGTAATATTACATAACATCATAATAATAATAAAATATCATGTTGTGTGACATGAATGGGTTTTGTTAGGTACTTGCAATACAATAACGAGAGAATTCTAGTTCATGTATTAGAATTGACGTGGATGTCATAAGTTAATTCCATAATTATTATGGATTATTGGTGATGTATGTTGTATTTTTTGTACTTTACTTTACTTTGCACTTTTGTTTTGATGGAATACGAATGAATAAGCAAACATACAAATACCAAATAATTCATGCAGCTCCAGGCTGTGTAAGAATAATAATACAGAGGAATGCCCTTTGCTAGAACCAGAATTATGAGACCGAATGTCATATAATATGACTCATAATATTATATAACAACACAATGGACAGATAATGAATGGGCTTCACAGAAGTCATCCCAAAACTAGTTGTTTTGTTTTTATTTAGGCCAAATCAAATGTAATGGCATTTTGATAGCTAGAAACTAGAAACGTCACTTGTAAAAAAGTAAAAGATTCTTATATTCCGTATTTTCATTTATAGTCCAAATTTTGATCTTTGATATTTGATACATAATAAATTATATTCTGAAAAAATATTCACTTGGTTACTTTTCGACTTATCCCGACCTGGTAAAGTACAGTATACAGTATAATTTTTACAGTTGTGTACGCACAGCAAAACACTAAAAAAAGGTTACATAATATAATACCAAATATCATTATGTCATGATTTTGTCATGTGCTGTGCAAGTTGGAATAGTTGGATGCTTACGCATAACACATAACACATACATAAGAATATATTATTTTTCAAAACCTTTGATAATAAATAGAAGAATAAATGCAAGGTATACGTGCCTTGAATAAATAAATGGTTAGTGTATTGCATTGATAAAACTTACCCTTTTTTTTACTTTTTCATGTAGAATCGAGTCCTGTCTACGGAACATGAATTCATACAACAAAAATGACAGAATGGATACTCATGATTTTGACTACAAACCAAAATTGCTTGGAATTTTACCTCAAAACTATATTTACAAGAAACCTGAACGGTTTGAGACTTCAGACCTCCTGCTTTGTAAACGTCCGTCGGAACAGAAATGGATGAGAGGAGCGGTAATCCTTTCCGATCATCCAAGTCTCATTGGCCAAGCAATTATTGAAAAGAAATTGCAATCTTCTGATAGTCATCAACCTAGTAATTCTACTGGTAATCCCAGTACATCTTTTTCTACATACAATGAAAGCGATAAGGAATCGGTCCAAGATGCTGTTCAAGAAGCCAAAATTTCTCATTTGGGGTCTCAGTTGTCAAATTTATGGACCAACGATTCAAATGATAGATTGGCAAGTACAAAACCTCCTTTTGTGACCAACTATGATCATCATCAAAATTACAATACTGATGATGCATATTTCACTCATGGTTCATCTGAAGGAAGCTTCAATAGTGTTCATCATGGTGGTGGGGGTGATAATAATGATGATAATGCATCATCATCTATGGATTCAGCCGAAGAGGAAGTCAAAAACATTTTTAATTCTGGATCCCCTCCTTTAAAATTCCTCAAAAATAATTTTCAGCCAAGGTAAAATAATATTTTATTATTCACTATTCACTAAACAATACTAGTAGGTTATTTAACGCATGTTGATTTATCTTGTGTATTTAATATTGCACATTAACATTCTCTATTTTTAATCATGTTACGTCTTTTTTCACAATATTATAAGTTATAAGATAATAATCTATTTCCAATGATTTTTTAAAAATTTATTTCTAAAAATATTAGCTTCGATGTCCTTCCCGATTTTACCTGCAACCGGAACGTTCTAGTAAACTTGATGACCGAACCAAATGACTTTGTAATTCAAGCAACTAAACAAAGATTTATTTCCAGATTAGATCATTCAGGAAAAGAATTTTCCACAATAGAACTTCACTTTCGTCCTATTCAGTTGAAATCGGATTTTGAAGACATTAATTCGTCTGCTATTCGGATTATCTCAGCAAGTACGTAAAATTTTGTAACACTTAAAACTTAAATTAATACTTGAATTATGATTATTATTCATTTCAAAATTAGTGTAAAAACTTATACTAGAAAATTCAGTATGCTAAGATTCGATTCATATTACACATTACACAAGTAAAAACGCCCGTCCAATGACGAGGGAATATAACCTGTCTACAAAATCCGTTTCCGATGGGTCAAAATTTTTCACATTTCAAAAAGTTTTACATTCTCTACAACAGCTCCTCAAAAACTGAATCATTTGTGTCCTATTGTTAATATAAAGGGTTGCTCCGTTTCAGCTCTCTATATTTCTTTGATTGAAGTGTACTCATAATTATAGATATTTCTCTTAGACCAAATAATAGCCATTATAACTAGATCCTAACACATACAATGACGCCATCGGATATGGATTTTAGAAGGCAGATCCAGTCTTCAAAGTAAATGATTGTTATAAATTGATAATTGACTATTTTGTCATTTGTTATGGTCTGTAGTTCAATCCCAAGCAGAAGTTCCATTTGAAGTTGTAAATGGGAAAGTTGTCCATGAACCTCCTCGTCCATCCATTCTTGTACCTCCTACTCCTCGTCCTCAAGCTTCATCATCAGATTGTGATCGTAATTGGAGGAGAACTTCTAATTATACCGCTGACTTTCCTCGTTTGAATCATCATAATGAAACTGAGTCATTTTGTACAATGGATCAAAACAATTTGAGTAGTTCAAAATCAAAAGATGATGTGAAATCAATCACCGCTGGAATGATCGTACCCAGATACACACAGTACAAATCATGGGATCATCGGGTTGATCGAGAATTGGTCTCTGGAACAAATGTAAATTTAGAAACAGGATCTAGTTGCGAAGTTGATAGTGATATTGAATCTGACGTGACAGAAACGCCATATTATGCTTTCCTTCAAGGGAAGCTTACACAAATTGATACTCATAGACAAGAACTAAGTCAATCCTTCACATTCAATTTTGGTATGTATGTGGATGGTGTTTGGGCAAATAAAGCTAATCCATATAATTTCACATGTGCTGATTTGGCTGAGGTCAAAACTGCAAAATCTACTACAATCAAAGGATATGGTGGTGTAGGAAGAGACTTTTACAAACAGTAAGCTAAAAATATACCGTCTAGCTCAAGTCAGTGTACTTTTGCTAGAAATTTCATTACTTTTGTAATCCTTATATCTTCTATTATAATAATAGTTTTATTTATTTATTATTTATTATTATTACTTTTTGGGTATATTTTCTCAACATTTGTATGTAACACATTTTGACCAAATCTTTCTCTTTTTACTAGAGTTCGTATGGCTCAAAATTGGTCTCAAACTTATTTATCGGGAATTAAGCAGTATATGGTGGGCGTTACTGGACCAAATAAAACTGATCCTAATGAAAGAACAATCGAAGAGTTATTGTTGTACTCTGTGGACAAAGTTCCAGAAGTTGTAAAATTGGCTGCAGAGCAAAATGGATTCAAGGTACATACATGTTTTTAATAATAATTCATGATAATAGTTTCTAGCTAATTCGTGGCAGTCACTTCAACTTTTTACTTACACTAATAAGACAAAATTACTGCGCAGTATTATTTTATATTTTATCAATAATTATTATTATTGACAAATTTTAATTTGGATTCGAATAAAATTAGCCATGGACACCCAAGGAGTTGCAGTCTAAATTATTTTCTTATCTGAAAGATATCAGTGAAGGAATGAGGTAGGTTGAGTTAGCTTCAAGCTACATAACAAGATATTGAATATTATTATATACCATTATTACTTGTGAAAACATTTGGTGTTGCAAATAACTTTGTGTCAATTAAAGTAATATCAATAATCATTAATTATTAATTATTGTTCGTTCTTTTTTTATTAGCTCCAAACCTCATGGTACTCCTGTCAACTTTTTTCATTACCATGGCACATCCTTTTTAACGGTAATGACCAATGCGGAAGTTCATGACTCCATCAGATGTCTTCAAGAAAACAGAAAGAAAGTCATGTATGAGACACAAATTTTTAGAATATTATTGCTTAATATTGTTTAAAAAAAAAAAAAAAATTCTATTATCCATTTCGTTCTCGGTAACGTGAATATATGATTTTTATTTTGCAAGCTTTCGAACAACGTTGTGAAAAAAAAATTCTATATCTTGTGTATCAATTATATAGTTCTGGTTGTTATGAATAGCAGGGATAATTGTGTTATATTCAAATAATGTGGAAAATGGAAAATAATGAAACATAAATTGATGCTAGGAATTATTTGCTATTACAGAATTAAAGGACTTCAAACTCCACCACCCCTCGCAACAGAAGACCGACAAAACCGTTTTGATGATGCTCAAATTTTGACTCTTCTGAATGTTATCAAATGGCCCATCAACAAATTTGGAAAACCAATCGTGAAAAGGTTCAATCGAGAAATTCAACTAACCTTTGAAACTGAATTACTTTCAACAGTATTTTCTCGTCTTGTGAAGAGTGTATGGAGATTCAAAAACAGTGTGAACATCCCTCCTGGTCTGGAAAAATTATGGATTGAAACTCGTCCACCTATTACTAAAAGGCATGAAAATGCTATTTTAGTTAACAAAAGAATATCCTCTGGATGTAACGATACTGCTGGAGATAAATTTGTGAATAACATTTATAATTCTATCCGAACCATTGATAATAGATTCACTAATCAACAAAAGCCACAAAAACTGGCTAATACCCCAGGACTGTACCCAAGGTCAATGTGGAATACAAATAATTAAAACGTGCACTCTTATTTTCTTCTGGTTTCTTTTCAATGTCGTTTCATCGTACTGTACAAAGTTCTTTCAATATTCAATATTAATGATAATTATTATGCTATTTGATGTCTTATACGTTACGCTAATTACATGTTACACTAATAGAACTGAACATGATTCAGTAACAACTTGGTGTCTGTGTATTCTCACAGACTGTTTCGTATAATAATATATCGAGTGCGATCTACGAAATGTTGCTCTGTTAGAAAGTGTACACTTTTAAATGTTGCTCTTTCGGCTTTTGTATACTGTTGTGACGCACAGTAGTCCGAGAACAACATGTAGAAGTGCTCACAAAATGCGTTTGAGCAACATTTCGTAGATCCCACTCGTTATCTTACATGTTTATAGTATTATGTGCTCATGGATAAACTTAATTATGAGTGACTAATGTGTCACATTGTGGTATACACTCAACACATATTCTACTTCAACGGAATAATAATAATTATTATTATTTTGTTATTATTCTAAATTTACAAAAGCTACAGGATGGATAAATAACTATTTATGAAACATGAAACGCAAAATTTAAGGCGCTGACCTTGTGTAGGTTAGGCACCGTTAACCGTTAATATAGGTAATACTGACAAACAAAAGTATAAAGAATTATGTGTCAAATGATATAAGTGTATGCAAAATACAAAATACTATGGATTTTTTAAATAAGTTGCAGTACATGCAAACATTCGCAATTATTTTGATTAGAAATGAAAAAAATGTATTACTGTAAATATTATTGTTTCTGAAAAAAACGAAAAGACTGTTGAGATTTGAGATGATGGATAAAAGGCTGTAGCCTTTAAAAAGGGAGGAGACTGTTCAAGTTTGCGATGTATCATATGAAATATATATTATATATTTTTAACTCGATAAAAGTTGAGGCTAATGTCTAATGTCAAGTATAAAGTTAAATGTCGAAAATTATATATACTATATACTTATATCGAGAAAAAAATATATGTGTCGTGTTGTATTATACTCATTATAGTATTATTGCCTACTTTAAAAAGAGCAAGTCAATCCATGAATTTCCTTAGCTTTACTGTAATCATTAGTATGTAGTTTGAATAGTGTATGTAAAATGATTGTGTGAGAATGACATGCTGCAATCTGCAATCTACTCAAAATTCATTTCCGTTTTTTTTTCGGGGATGAAAAAATATTTTAGTTAAGACTTGATGGAAATTCTTATACCCGTCAAAAATGTGTTCTCGTAACATTGTATAATAATAATATGATATATCTTAGATAAGTTCGTGTAATATAAAATATAAAATGAGTGCACAGTTCCAATCCGGAGTACGGTGTATTATAAAAATGTACAAATTAAAAGCTCAAATCAACATTCCTAGATAAAACTATAACTGGTAATTGAAACGATAATATAATAATATATGCACAACAACAATACCAACTTCAAATACCATCCATAATATTATAATACTATCACACCTTTTACGTACTCATTGCTACTTTTCTAATTCAACATTTGTAGACATCAAGTGTGGTACAATTGTCAAGAAATTCCTGTAATTAGATGGTTTAGTGTCACCGTGTAGTGTTGAAACCAGGAATTTCTGTAACTATCAATTATCAATTGTATGTTAGCTGTAAGAGCAAGAATTTAATGTTGAAAACATAAGTATTTTTTAATGAAAAAGTCATTTGTAACTGAGCTTAAATACACTGCATGCACTGTAAAAACGGAACAACAAAATACGTCCAATAAATTAGTACTTTTACAGTACCCGTATATACATGTTAAAATCATTATTGATGACTACCACAAAACAACTGGCATTTATTTTCACCATTTTCCGTATTACTGGCATTGGTGCTGCATGGAACAGGGAACATTACAATTTACATTTCAATCTTAGAAAAATGTAAAGAATCATTTGCAACAATTAGAAGGTTGGTTAGAACACGAGGTTATTTAATACTAATAATTATTTCCATATTTGTCATGTTTTATGCAGTAGTATAATATTATTATGTCAACAGTGAACAAGATAGTGGAAATATGAGTAGTGAGTAGAAATGGGCAATGGAAATGTTATAACAAAGTGAAACAAAAATGTTTACTGAATGTGCACTTAAATGGAAGAGCACGCTGCAGTCCATTCAATCTCAAAGTGGTGCATTTTACCACCATTAAATCATTAGCACTTGCAATTATCAATGAATTTAACAAGTTGCTTTTTAAGGTGCTTTAGTTTGTAATCCCTATTTATAGCAGCCACGACAAGTCTCGGGATACTAAAATCACAAAGGACAAAGTCGTGCGCAAATAGTCAAAATAATATCTTTGTTTGGTATATTTAAAGTTTTAAGTCAGGTCGTAGCATTTTTATGATAATCAACGTAGAGTATCGTAGAAGCTTACACACTTTGTTCACACTTATAGCTTTTATTTTGTGACAAAATGTGCTTTAAAATTTCCATCTTTTAGACTTTAGACATCATTCTTTACGTGTTTTTAACTATTTTAAGCACAATTACTTGTTTTATCATGTCAAAACTGAGAATTGGCAGTTTTTTTCACTCCGTAGTTATTGCCGTTTTATTTTTTATTCTTTTTACAGACATTCAAGGCGTACAATATGGCCGTAAGTCTCCATGTTTTTTTTTGCATTAACGTGTTTTGGTTTAAAATTCATAGTTCAAAGTTCAAAGTGCAAAAACACTAAAGATCGTGGCAGCCAAAATCATGTGCATATTTTGTTTTAGGGTAAAACTTAAAACTCGGTTGTAAATCCTGTTTTGTACAATTTCAGCATCCATAGAATTTCTAACTCGGAGTGTGAATCATCACTCATCCAGAACGAGAGGAAAAACATTATATTTGTCGGCATATCCTTGGAAGTCAGTTGTGGTCCCTTTACTGGACAATCAAGTTCATGCAGATTCAAAAACTGCTTATAGATTCTTTCACCGTTTTCACTTTGCCCAATTCATTGTTCAAGCTCCGGAAAATTATCGCATCATGGCTGTTGTACAAACGTTGAAGTTGGACACTGCAAAAGAAAGTATTTCCAAGTGTCTAGATCATATCCAGGTTTGTAATTTCTGGGCTTTCACTCTGCTTACTGCTTACTCTATGTATTATTTATAATGTTGAATAATTATTGCAGATTGGAATCAGAATAAATAAGTAATAAGAGCGTATTTTCAGTTCACAGATTTAAAAACAGCCAACGAAACAGATAAAATATGCGGCCAGGTAAATAGCACAGATCCATCAGAATTTCCCAATGGGTTGGTTGGACCACGATATTTTTCAAGGTACTTTTTATATTTTATGTTGAATAGCGTCATAATTTCAGTACAGGCTAAAATCTAAAATACTTGCTGTAAAAATACAAAAAGTGCCTGAATTTTGGACTGGGTTTTATGTACAAGAGTCATGAAAATTTTTGTTTTTTTTCAGTGGTAAGCAAATGGCGGTGGAAGTTTTTATTATCTCAACTTCCTTGCGAACACAGGAACGTGTGTCAAAATGGTCAATTCAGGAATTAGCTATAGAAATAGCTTTCACAGCGCTTTCACTCAATCCAGGCTTGTAAATTATAATTTAACATGCGGAAAAACATACAAAATATTGTAGTACATAGACCTGACTTCTTTGGGCAATCTAAATGAAGCTTGTCACCTTGTTTCTTTCTACAGACTGCAAGATTCATTTTGAGGAAAATGACTTGAAAACGGATGAAAAAAATTCCAGTAGTCTGAGTGCAGCTACTTGCTCCCTTTCGAATCCAGAATCTGCGTGTATGCCACGCAGTTTGTTTTGTAACGGAGTTTTAAACTGTGGAGGAACAGGCACAATGCGCAATGGCCTGGACTTCGGTCTCGATGAACGAAATTGTAGCTCAATTAGTCAGGTGGAAGCACATTTTTATGACGTGGATGAAGATAGGTAGATCCCTATTAGTATTTTTATTTTTTATTCTATATCACGGCCATTTTTTATAGTTTTTGTAAAAACGTTTTTGTTGCTCACCATGTGTAAAATGTGAAAAAGATAACACTCAATTTTGGCATATTTCTAAAGACTCGGCAATACAATATTATCACACGTTTCACGTTTTTCAATTCTGTGGTTATTGTGAAAAATTAAGTATCCATGCTGAAGCAAAATACAAGGAGGAATTAGGTGAAAGAGTAGCTGTGATTGAAGACAACATCGTGCGTTATGCGGTAATAGGACTCTCCTTTACGGTCATAGGTAAACAATTTCCACATTATTATCATTTATGCTACGATTTTTTATATTTTTACCCTCTGCTTCGTTAGTTATACAATACAATATAATTACAAAAATTGGCACTCAATTTCTGTGGAAATTTTGAGCGGCGTCGAAGGCTTACAAGATTTTGATATTTTTCCAGCTCAATTTCTGTGGAAGTTTTGAGCGGCGTCCAAGTCTTACAAGATTTTGACATTTTCCCAACTCAATTTCCACAGAAATTTTGAGCGGCGTCG
>JAQGBH010008195.1:0-10057 GCA_034698265.1 Sminthurinus aureus | reverse complement strand
TCTGAGATTGGCCTACAGAGACCTGGCATTCCCGATACATCCTATAGATAACAACATAATATGATGTATTATTTATATTGAAATTGAATTATGAAATTGATTATAGAGAGATAATCTTTCACTCTGAATAAAAAAAATGGGCTCAAAAAACAAATAAGCATAAACTAACCTCAGCTATTGTCGTGACTTCAGGGTAAAGACTATGGAGCATGTCATTGGCAAGCATAAGATAGACTAAAGCATCAGTGTCTGTATTCATTCCAAAATATTCATTGTAATCTCCTGAAAATCCATGACCCATTCCATGAGTGTGATACAACATCGAAGTGACACCATCAAACCTGAAAGGAAAAAATCAAAACAATTATTATTATTATTAATATTATTATAAATTATACAGTCCCACAAAATTTTGCACAACACATTTACATTAAAATTTATACCTAAATCCATCAAATTGGTATTCTTCCATATACCAGCGGAGATTTGAGAGAAGGAAGCGCAAAACTTCATGTCTAAAAAAAATGTAAAATAAGGAGAATATTAAATTTCCAAGCAAACAAACAAAAACAAAAGTCAATAAACTTTAACATACAAAAGAAAATGTAACTACATATAATATTTTTCCATGTGAAGAAAAATCAATATTTCTCTTGTGTTCATTATTATTATTTTCCCATTCATACTTTGTTTTTGTATGAACGTACTCATGATAGTTGAAAAGACGAGAATCCCACAGATCGTGATTTCCTTTAGGTCCACCATGGAAATATCCAGCATCTGTTCCATCCCATTCATTCAAACCATCCAAAACATTTTTAGATGCATGAGAATGAACAACGTCCAAGAGGACATAGATACCATTTTTATGTGCGATATCGATTAAACGTTTCAGTTGATCGGGAAATCCATATCGACTTTAAATTCAAAGAAAAACAAAGAAAAGGTGAAGAAATATTAACATTATGGTAATTAATTATTCCCTTGAAATCTTTTTGTACTCTGTCAAAGAATTGATTTTTAAAATGTTCAAAAGTGTATAAAATATTATAATAATATGACACTTTTGTTGAGTTTATAAAGTTTTAAAAACAAATAGGAATAAAATAGATAAGTTGGAATACCTTGAGGCAGCAAAGAAAGATGTTACTTGATATCCAAAGCTAGCATAATAAGCATGTTCCATGATAGCCATAAGTTGGATGGCGTTGTAACCTGAGTAGAAATATTCATATTAGTAGAGGTATAATAATGACATTTAAATTGTACTGGACATTATGGAATCATATAAAATATTATATTGTAGAAAAAACATTTAAAAGTACCATTCTTAACAATTCGAGGGATGACATTGTCAGCAAATTCATCATAAGATGCTACTCTAGGTTCATTTGAAGCAATTCCAACGTGACTCTCATAAATCCTTAGACTCTCAGGTCTCTTTGGCCTAGGATATTGAAATTGATATTTCTGTACAGAAAAAAATATATATATGGATGAAAAATTCAATATATAATTTATTATTTTTATACGCCGCCTTTTCATTTCATTATTTGTTGAAAAAAAGAAAGCAAATGAAAGTTCGATGTAAAATACATGTAATTGTAACATACTATAGTTATGTATGCGTAATGTAAGTTGTCTATAAAGTTGTAATTTGATCTCTAACTTTGATAAACATCATTTATAAATTCTAACAATTCAAAAATAATTTGTCAATCAGTAATGTTGAAACTAAATATGAAAATCTATCATGCTATATCATAATAAAAGTAAATGATAAAAGCAATTGTGTTGTGTGTTACATTTTTTTTCAACTTGAAAAAAGTTTTAAAAATTAAATAATAGTATAACAACAGACATACATTTTAATACAAATAACAAATAATAAAGTGTAGGATTTTTTTTGAAGTATAGGATGATAAATTTGTGTATAAATATGTTACTGATGTAGTTATATTTTTGAGAGTACTTACAGATTCAGGATTATAAAAAATATATTTAAACACGTAGCCTTGGTCCTTTGGAGGTTGAACAACATATTTTGCCCATGGTGAGATTCTGTCAAGTAAATTGCCATGATTATCTCGAATAATAACCTAAAAAATTCAAATTTAAATAAAACTTAGTGTTACATTTCATATAATAATATATATATTGTTGTCCCAACTTGATCAAAACTTGTAGGGGGAATTCTTTGTACATTTTGTACAATATTTAATTAACAGTTTCAAATTATGGATGTGTGGGTAGACTCGAGGTCAGAAAACTATATTGTCTTTTACTTGGTCTATGTGTCATATCAAATGTTAGTAGACTTTTATACGTACATATGTTTTGACACTGTACAGTAATTTAATTACTAATTACGTATTGGATGCCTACAAACGATAACATATTATGTACATATTATATTATTAGAGTATTACAGTATCTATGTATGTTTTGTAGTTTGTACCGTAAACCCTAAACACTAATAATTAGTATTAAAATTTGCAAGTTGAGAATTACAAAATCTATATTATAGGAATAGTTTTCTTTGAACTCGAATAGGTGATTCTAAAAGTGAACGTAATGTGATACTTTGATGATCCTTGAAAGTGATCAAAATGATACTTTTTCTTGTAAAAAATGTGTATCAATAAGTAAAATTAATATACCTAACGACATGGAAGTTGACATTTTGTATATATTATACTGTACTAATCATAATTAATATCTCTATAGTAGTTAAATACTACTACTATATTCATTACTAATTCTTCTTGTTTTCTTACTTTGATTTCACTCAAGTGTTTAATTCTTGGGGTACCATCGGGATTTGGTGGCAAAGTCAATGTCCATTTTCCAAAGTCTCCTTTTGTGTATGGAATTTCAGTCCTATTCCAGTCATCTAAAGAAATAAAAAAAAAGTTGTAAATTGTAAATGCACAGTTATTTGGTACGTATAGACATAATTGATTAAAAGTGTAGCATGTACTATTGGAAAAAAAATCATGATGACAATAGACATCCTTACTAAATTCTCCACTAAGGTACATCTCCTGAGCACCCGGTGCCCACTCTTTACTCGTGATGGTTCCATCTTGTTGAACATGAATCCCATATTCTTGATAAGCTTTTGTAAATTTGTCATATCCTCCTTCATGTTCGTCTACAGCTTCCTTCCAGTCCAAGAACACAGCATATCTAGATTGATATAGAAGATTGAAGAGAATAGACAATGACAAATGACAACAATATAATACTTTACAAGATTTAAGATTTAAGTAACCACTCACGCAAATCATGTAATTCATCGAGCTAAACAAAAAACTAAACGTTGGTCTTTTTATTTAATATCTTCATAAATATATTTTACCTTTTCTTGATATCATATTCAAAGGGTTGGAGTCCTGGATCTCGGTCTAAGATGTTCCTAATGTCTGGAACTGGTATGTCCATTGGATTCATTTTTGAATACTTTCCTCCCATTGTGTACGGATAATATTGTTATAATAGTATAATAATATTATGTAATATAAGAAGAATACAAACTTGAACTTTTGATTAGCTTTTTGTTGAATATTATAGATTTTCAGTCTTCTGTTGTTGCCTTTAAAAAAATATACAATTTCTTTGATTTCAACTTTGTAAAAATTTTTGCTCCTATAATTATTTCTAAGATTATGTACTATATTTTTGGCACTTGGTAATTGATAATCCTTCACGTTTTACTTTATTTAACAATGTATATTAGATATTAGAGATTAGAGGTTAAAGCTAAGGCTATAATATTTCCAAGTTAGTTAATTAAGTAGCTACTATACTACTATACTAGCTACTCTGAAAAATATTATTATTCTGTGTTATGTAAGCTATATCATTCTCTCTCTCTCATCAGAGAGAAATACAAAATACACACCAAGAAAAGCACGAGACGACCAAGAGGACGGGGATCAAGTTTTTCAAATGTTAAAACAGAGATAGACACATTTTTGGTGTGTAAAATTGTAGATGCTATTGAAAACGACCTTGATCTTCTCATGTGTACAGCATATATACATTTATTATATTTAAATGAACCAGTGTATGTGCATAACGTATTTTAGCTATACTATTTGGGCTGTTGCGTAGTTAGTTTTAGTCAGTGATATATATAATAGAAAAAAAATAAACATATATACACGTTTTTCTCCGCTAGTACTATGGACTATGGATAAAATTATACACACTCATAATATTATATATCCTAGTTTTTTTGTCTATTATTTTTATAACTGTCGATGCTTTTTTGTGTTATGAGTTGTCCTAGGACACGACTATATGTGTATTCTATGTATATATAATTTGTTTTTTTGTGTGTATACTGTATACTTACGGATTATGGATCACTGAAAAACGCAGCCAGTTTTCTGTTGCTGTTTTCTCTGTGTTCTATACACACTCTCCAAGTTCTTAGTTGTAAAGAGTAGAATATCATAAAATAATAATATAATAATCATCAACAAATACTATCATCATGACGGGTAAAGCAAGAAAAGTGTAACATGCTGAATTTTGTATTGTGTCTATGTGCATGTATCATTTGTAATGTGTGTAAGTTTTAGCTTGTCCTCCACGTGGAATCGTCGTCTTATTGCAAACATTATATATATATACGGTTGATTGTACAGTCTAAAAATACAAATATCTGTGCATATGATTTTTTCTGTGTAGGCAGTGCAGGCATACGATATAATAATAACATGATATAGACAGTAGACTGAAATCAATTATACCTACACAAATAATGTATATTTAGATGTCTTTACATATTTAGATGTCTATACATTACACATGCCAATATTCATATGCTGAATGTTTTGTAGATTTGTGCACATTTTTCTTGTTGCTACTTACATAGTTAAATGCACATGTCTAACTGTGGATAGAGCAATATTATCTAAGAGGGGTAATTTGCACAAGTAACCAAAAATGAAAACAACATACTTAGGTATAGGCATGTAACATGTAACAACAACTGATAGGAGAGTACAAGTAAATATTTTGTTACGCCTATCAGAAATTTTGATAACTTTGCATAGATACTTTTGAAAATACTCAAACTTTTTTATCTTTGATCCATGTTAAAACGGCATAATCCATGTTTAACTTTATTTAGTTGAGTTTAGATTGGTTTCGTTGAATGAAATATATGACGGCGCGACAGTATCTTTTCTCGTATGATTATAAAAGTTGTAATGTAATTTAATACTCTATTTTATACATGTTATGTAAGGGGAAAAAAGGTAAATCGCATATTATAAAACATTTCTTGGTCTGTGATTGGAGAATTCACAATTTACAGACTGTCGACTGGACTAGCGAGGTCGAGCTGTTTTACTATTTAGTAAGCTGTGTTTTTTGTGTTTACACTTTACACATGATGCACAAATATAGAGCCGTATAGCTGTTGTATAAGCGGAATCTTATATTTTTGTTTTTTGTTTTTACCACTTGTTACTAAAATGATAAAATTTCCGAGTACCGGTGTGTGGATGTTCTGCTATATAAACATTTATTTGCTGTTACTTACCAATTGAGAGCCTAAGTACCTATACGGTGATTTACCTAGGTAGATGCACACATAACAGAAATTGGAGAAGCAAAAGACTGGCATATATCTATATTATACAGAATACTAAATCCACTTAGTTTTCAGTTCCTAAACGCTAACCGTATACTACATAGTACATATATAAATATATTGTAAAATACATGTTAAAAGTCAGAAAACAATGTAAAATAAAATATAATCCAGTGTCTCCCAGTACTTCAGAATTTTAAATGAAATTGCAGCAGATTTTCTGTAGATTGTGTACACATATTACATATAATGATATGCTTTGTTTTGTGCAGTATGTAAAACGATCATATGTACAAAATTAAAACTTATGCAATTTGATACTTTATATCATAATTTTTGGATACTATGTACTATGTACACTGTGCACATGAAATAATACGCATATATTCCAGGACTGAAAAATAAATGTAAATATTATGCTGTGTTCTCTCTCTGGTTTACATTTACCACAAATCTTTATACTATGCATACTAAGCTAAAATACTTTTGTGACTTAATAAAAAGTATAGCGTCTGTTCTCGCGTAAGATATGCTCAGATAATAAATATCGTGAAAGAGACACATGCAAAAGGCAAGATTGCAATAGAAACTGGATTCTGGATTCTGGAGTCTCGAGGTTATATAATATTATGCATACTGATAAAAATCCTACATGTACATATGCACTGCAGAGAATCTCTGTGATCTTTTCAAAAAGGACAAAGCCTATGTCTTTAACATGAACTTTGTCCTTTTTGAAAAGATCACAGGCGAGATGTAGATATTTATAATCCTAATACCTATACACTATACACTATACACATATTGTAGCACTGTAAACATTTGTATATGTAAATACAACAGGATTTCATGTATCAAATATTTGAAGTTTTTCAGTAGTAGTGTGTGTCTCAAGTCTCCTCAAAGCGAGAATGTATATCGTATTATGCATGATTCTTGTACTAGGAACTAGGAGTGAGTTATCTTTCTGTTAGTACCACAGTAGACGGTATATTGAAAGCTGGACATTGGACATCTTTTCATACTTGCTTGCTTTTATAACTATATGAAAAATGGTAAAATTTAAACTTGATATGATTTCAACATGCTGTTAGCATGTGAGCGATATCAATAGCTGTACATATATAATATAACATGTAACTACATTGAAAATCTAAAAATACATCGTAAGATAGCCAAACTTGACATGGGACGGTGAAAAGTGAAAAATCGTTGAACCGATAAGTATAGGATTTACATAATAAATTGCAGTGTATAATTTATAATGAGAAAGACAGCAGTTGACTGTACAATCACATGCCTAATAGCTAAAATAGCTACTAACTACTTTTACTACTTAAGTACACACATTAGCGAAACAGTTGTTACACATACAAGTGTGCAAGATCTTCTAGACACTTACATATACTCATGCAACTGAACTGATCAAAGATTATAATTTAGTATGTATGTAGCAAAAAATTTGAGTTTTGCACAATACATATACTATATGAATGTTTTTATACGTAGGAATTTGGATGGAATACTATTTTGGCTCATCCTTTTTATTACGATGCGAAGCAGAGTATTGGAATCGTCGTGTCCGTCTGTCCGTCTGTCCGTCTGTCCGTCCGTGGACAGTTTGCGTATGCTAAGCGACCATATGTATATACATGTATTTATATGGGCGTACATATGTACATATATATGAACATACAAATGCACACATATATACATCTATGTATATGTTGGTACCCCCGCCCTTGACCCATCAAGTGACACCCCCCCCCCCGGGGGGAAGGCGGTCAAAAAACCGAAATTCATGTTTTGCATGGACATGACTTGGGAGGGTCCAAAAACATATTTTAACGTGGCTTTGACCTCTCAACCCGTCATGTGACACCCCCCCCCCGGGGGAAGGCGGTCAAAAACCGAAATTCGGGTTTTGCATGGACGTGACTTGGGAGGCACCAAAAACATGTTTTAAGGTGGTTTTGACCCCTTGGCTCGTTTTGCATGTAACGTACATATGGTGTAAAACACGTTTTACAAACGTTTGTATATCATGTATATATAGTGCACAAAACGTTTTACAAACATTTGCATATAACGTACATATCGTGTACAACACGTTTTACAAACATTTGCATATAACGTACATGTAGTAAACAAAACGTTTTGCAAACGTTTGTCTGTATTGAACATAACGTTTAAGAAACGTTTGCATATATTGGACAAAACGTTTTACAAACGTTTGCATATATTGGACAAACAGTTTTTAAAACGTTTGCATATATTGGACAAAACGTTTTACAAACGTTTGCATATATCGGACAAAACGTTTTACAAACGTTTGCATATATTGGACAAAACGTTTTACAAACGTTTGCATATATTGGACCAAACGTTTTACAAACGTTTGCATATATTGGACAAAACGTTTTTAAAACATTTGCATATATTGGACAAAACGTTTTACAAACGTTTGCATATATAGGACAAAACGTTTTTAAAACATTTGCATATATTGGACAAAACGTTTTACAAACGTTTGCATATATTGGACAAAACGTTTTTAAAACGTTTGCATATATTGGACAAAACGTTTTACAAACGTTTGCATATATTGGACAAAACGTTTTGCAAACGTTTGCATATACTAAACAAATCGTTTTGCATACGTTTGCATATTGTAGACAAAACGTTTTGCATACGTTTGCATATTGTAGACAAAACGTTTCGCAAACGTTTGCATATGTTGGACAAAACGTTTTGCATACGTTTGCATATTGTAGACAAAACGTTTTGCATACGTTTGCATATTGTAGACAAAACGGTTCGCAAACGTTTGCATATGTTGGACAAAACGTTTTGCAAACGTTTGCATATACTAAACAAAACGTTTTGCATACGTTTGCATATTGTAGACAAAACGTTTTGCATACGTTTGCATATTGTAGACAAACCGTTTTGCATACGTTTGCATATTGTAGACAAAACGTTTTGCATACGTTTGCATATTGTGGACAAAACGTTTTGCATACGTTTGCAAAACGTTTGCGTAAAATGTTCAAAAAATGTGATTGGTTTGGGGATTGTGATTTTTGTGATTGGGTATTAGTTTTGCCCATATTTTGCGTCATCGCTTTGAACGACGTACAATATGTGTATGTATTTAATTTGTTTTGATTTGATTTCCACCTCCAATAAATTACGACAAATTTATCAAGACGCCAGCTGCATCAGAGGATGAGAATGCATGACTCATGTAAAATGCACAATGAACAAATAAGGACAAAATAATTAACAGCCAACGGAACAGCGTAGAACAAAGAACAAAGAACAAAGAGCGTAGAAAGAGAAGAGAGAAAACGGTTGACTGGTCAATTTTGTCCAGGGTTTCTGGGGAATGCCGTCGTCGGCATCTCACCAATAAAATTAGACTTTCCTTTTTGCCTATTTCAAAACCTCCAAAGTTTCCCATTTATTTCTAATTTTGTCCCAAGGGGAAAGGCAAATGTCTTTGACAAAGATTGAAAATGTAATGTTTTCGTGGTATTCTTACTGATACCCAACAGAGGACTGCGGTTAAGAAAATTGGAGTATTCACAAACTCGTTCATCCTTTAGTCTTTGCTTCATTACCACGCTGCTTTGTACATAAATATTTCATGAAAAGTGCATAAATTTCGCAGGATTTCAACGTCGGTCACAAATTTTACGCTGTGATTGCTGTATAACAAATCTGAGGTTATTGGTTCGTTGTGTTGTCTGGACGTCCAAATATCAAATACCAACAAGTGAATAGACTGACCGATAATCGATAAGTAAATGTCTAAGCTACAATCCAAGACATAAATTAACTCAATTCC
The DNA here is from genome assembly GCA_034698265.1 of Sminthurinus aureus. Taxonomy (NCBI): domain Eukaryota; kingdom Metazoa; phylum Arthropoda; class Collembola; order Symphypleona; family Katiannidae; genus Sminthurinus; species Sminthurinus aureus. The sequence goes on along the minus strand of JAQGBH010008195.1, from coordinate 599 downwards.
TACAAAGATGTGTGTAAATGATAACTGGTAAAATCAGTGTGAATTGTGAATGCACTTTAATGACAAATAAATGTTGATACTGTAGATTGTAGATAAGTTGACAAAAGGGACTAAAACTGACATGGGTGAAAACATGCAAATCCCAAATCCATGTTAAAATTAAGGTCATGAATATTCTCGAATATTCTCGAATATCCATGACAACCTTCAACTCAACTTGTGTGTCTGAGTTTAAAACCTCCCTCATAAATTTGTACAACAAGTAGGAATAATAATTTTGTGCGAGAGAATTTACTAAGTAAATGATCCCCCGCAAAATCCACGGTTCTCGTTTTTTGTTCCCATGGCATTTACATGTTGTTTTAGATACTGCTCATTTCATTTAATTCCCTCGATGAACGATGAACCTCTAAATTGCCATTACAGTTGTCTTTAAAGAAATAGAATATTTTCTCAAAATTCAAAGTCCACAGCAGAATTTGAGGTTGAAGAACAATTGCTCCAAAAATGTTTGATTTGGACCATGGAAAACGGAAAATGGACAATGAACATGCATCTAGATTTTACATGTTTAACGGATTTTTACTTGAGAAAAACAC
>JAQGBH010008194.1:0-10058 GCA_034698265.1 Sminthurinus aureus | reverse complement strand
GCAAAAACTGCTTTCATTGACTTAGAAAATATATAGAAAACCGGCCCAAATTATCTACAAATACCATACCCCTCTTTACATTTGTCATTTGTCCAATTGTGTCCATAGATTTTTCTCTAGTAGACCTTTGATGAAAAAACAATCAGCGGGAATTATTCCATTTGAAAAAGTTAGGATCGGAATCGGAGCTTCCTCAAAATTTGCATATTTGCATGCAGAACCACGTGGCTCTGAGGCATACATTACGTAAAATATTTATTTTTCCATGTACATCCTGAATAAAATTAAACAGGAGATGAATTGTCAATAAAAATAAATGGAATAAAAAACAAAGGGTTTTCTAAAGCTCAGTGGCCTTGTGAAACGTGGAAAATACATTTGAAATGAACACTCAATTCAGCTCACAGCTCATAGCTCATTAATAAAAGTAACAGAAAACTTTTGGAAAGTGACATAATATTCTATTTGCATCAGATTTGAAATGAATTAAATTTTAATTATGCTGCGATCATGTGTTGTTGCACATGTGTAGCACGGCCTTGTAAAGACGATTTAACCTTCAATAAAAAATAAAAACTTGTGGGAAAATTGAAACATATTGTCTACTGTCTACATAATACAGAATACATGACAAATCAGGACCCTATAAAATGTCATTATATCCGCAATTCACATGTATCACATCAAGGCAATAAAAAGACGTTTTCCTTTCTTCTCTTTAATTTTAACGTTGTTCCTCAAATACACTCAAATCTCAAATCATCTGCCCATAAAATTGAGAAATGAACCTTGCAAAACGTTTTATTTTAAATATCATGTGTTTTTGTTTCGCTACTCCACCCACGCAATTGCTTTCTCACGTCTCACGTGTGCCAAATGCAAAATGCCATGATTCCGAATTTTTATGACATGTTCAATGTTCAATTTACAGATTACAGTTGAAATTCATTACTCAATTTACATTTATACAAAGTGCGAACAGAGAACTTTTTTGGTATAAAACCCGAGTGGTGCAGCTCAATTTTTTATCAGTTCTCACAATTCTCTCAGAATATTATTTTATTTCATTTCATTTCTAGTCTCACAGCTTCAAAGTTGTTTCTCTTCCTTTTCCTGTTTCATTTTGAAATCTTGTTGTTTTAACCTGCTTCTTCTTTTTTTGTTTTTAAAAGCCATCGGCATAATGCTGTTCTTTGGAATTGGAAAGTCAACTTGCTGCTCATTTTGGCCTGCCGTCTTTGTTCTGGCTCTTTTCTTCTTCACTCACGATGTAAGAGAAATCACATTTTAATTTTTAAATCAAGTCCATTTCATTTTGAATTCTTTTGAGCGTAGATTTTTCTTGATTTTTAAAATGTCTGAAACAAATAAAACACATTTTTCTTCTGTGTGAAAATGTATTTAAAATTTTAACCAATTGCACAAACATTTATTTTTTTTAATGCATTTTTTTTCCAGGTTGACGCTCGTGGAATTGGTAGGAAATCCTCTGCACCAGGAGCTCGCAATGACGCCAACGCTGGGGCTGTAGGAGCTCTCAATTGGGCCAATGGAAACGGTGGACCGCTACCCGCACCCGCCATTTCAGACAACATGAAATCAGAAGAAAATGGTGTAAAAGGAGCCTGCACATCGTACTACGCTAGAGATGACGATGACGCGTACCACATTTGCCAGGATTTCCTGGTGCAAGAAGGATGTCCCACTGGAACACTCTACCCAAAAGAAGACAATTACTACCGTTGTTGCACCAATTGTTAAGAATTTTTGAAACACGGAAATTTTAAAAAGTCGTGTCATGAAAATACACACATAGACGTTTTCAACCCATTTTTCTGTTTTCAATCAACAAATTAAACCGGATAAAAATAATCAAAATGTTTTACATTTTTTCTGATGGAAATGCAAATTTCTATGCTGAATAAAAAGATGGACTATAACAATTTTTCTTGGGTTTCCTTTTCCTTGTTGTTTTCGTTTTTTGCTACATTTTTAACTGACTTTTGTTCCATTTTATTATACCTTCTTTGGTTAATTTTTACTCTTCATGTACACTAAATTCATCTTTTAGGTTTCAGTTTCCATTTCGTTCTCGTTATTCTTTGCTGACTGTTGGTTTTCTGTAGATGATTTGTTCTCCATTATACATCCATGTCCAACACGTTTCTCAATATGAAACAAATAACAATGCCAATATGCAATGGCTTGATGAATCAATTAATTACAAATAAATAAATTAAACTGATGCAGATGGGCATTTTTCACAAGTTGAATTTCCTTTATGTTTCTCCAGCAATGGAAAATTTTGAGGTAGACTGGCATCGACTGCCATTTTTTCGGCTGTTGTTTCCACTCTAGTTTTTGTATTCAAAATGTGGAAAAACAAGAAATCCAGTTACATTTTTATCAAAGTCAATGGGTATGGTCTTTGTCAGGATTCTGGGCCAAGGCGTGCATTCTATTTCTAAGTAAATACGCGTCGTATTTACTAAGGGAACTGGGCCTATTGTTTTGCATAAAATGCCCGTGGCATTATCGGTTAGTTTCGCTAATGCAAAATTATTATTAAAAAATTATTACAATTTGAGACATTGGTAATTCATCTCTATAGCCACCGTCACAGCTCTTTAGGAGCTGCGACATGGCAGCTCACAGAAGTCACAAACAGCTCTTCTCAAGGACAACTAGCTTCTTGTTTTAATAATAATTATTACTGTTTATTTAAAAAGCCCCAGTTCCACATGAAAGCGTTGTGATGAATTTCCCATGAAATTTTTCATTGAATCCTCGGGAGCTTTCAACCAGTCAACATAATTTTTACTGAATTCTCAATGTTTTTAATGTAATCATGTTGTGGTAACCCGGATCTTTGAGATTCCGGACTAGATCCTCGTTGCTTTGATCCGAATTTTTGAGCTTTCTACGGATCATCAAATTTTTCAATGGGTTCACGCTGATTTGCCCTGATCATTGGATTTTCAACGGATCTTTGTTTTGTCGACCTGGATCATCGGGATTTTCATTCGGCCCTCGTAGTTTTCAGTAAATCCTTAGAATTTTAAGGGGATTTTTACCCTTTTGAATAGGATCATCGGAGTATTTTTACTAGATCTTCAGAATTTGACTTGATGCTCAGGGTTTTCGGAGGTCCAAAATAAGCTGCAATCCATCCGGCTGCCCATTTGTTCCAGGCGTGAAAAAACCCGCCACGGCGGGATTTTGCACAACTCGCCAATTTTACTCCATATTTTCTCGGCGGGTTTCTGTGTGGTTTTGATATAGGAAAGTTTAAATGTTGTGCTTATGTGTAGCAGGAAATGCGCTTCACTTGAGGTTTGTTATGTAAGTTTTACTTTGTTTGTACACAACATACCAATATTAAACAAAAAGCTTACTTTACAGATCAAATACTTGCAATTACATGGTCAAGCAGAGCTATCATGAAGTTAAATTTTCGTATCAAGTAATATACATATTATGATGAAAAGTAAAACCCGCCTTGTGAAATTGGCGGGTTGTGCAAAATCCCGCCGTGGCGGGTTTTTTCACGCCTGGAACAAATGGGCACCCGGATGGATTGCAGCTTATTTTGGACTTGTAAAATCCGAAAACCGCCTGAAAAAAGACCCCACAGAAGCCGAGAAATAAATATTTACCCCATGTGTGTCTAAAATTTTAAAATAAATTCGGCTCCTCCTACGAGTGGGAGGGGAAACTGAAAAATGTGATGCATCACAAATATTACCCTTGACCATACCAAAGTGCTCATGGTACCAGGAAAACTTATAATTCCCTGGTTTCACACAACATTAGTTTTTAGGCTTCAATATCACCCCAAAAGAGAAATTGTTTTTAACGCGCTTGCGCCTTATGAAAAAATCTGGAAAAAATATATGACTTACCTCATGATGTTGCGAGTTGATGCTGCAAATTTGGAGTCTCAACCCAAAGGTGTCCCCAACAAAGACAACTAAGAAGATAATAATGTCAAATTAATTCATTTTAGGCATTTTATATGTAAAAAGTATATAAATCCCCTTGCGTGAAATTTTTATAAAATCCAGAAGAATTTCAAATGTTGTTTGCATGAGCCCTAACCACCATGCGATTGCCTATTTATATTGCTAACTCATATCAAAATCGGTTCACAGGATCCAGAGAAATAAAATAAATTGTGAAGCCGGTTTTGACGTTTTTTCGACCTTTTTCTTCAAATATCTCTGCCCAGGGGCATTTCGGGCACGTAGTATTCTAGGGTTTTACTACACTCACTAGTCCCTCTCCAACCGACATACCCCCATCCAATTCTGGAAAAGACATCTCGGTCCCTTTGCTTGTTAGTACGCTCTCCAACCACCAGGCACCTGGCCGTTCGCAGTATTCATTTGAGGTTTTAAAAGTATCAAAACATATTTTTTGGTACCTTTTGAAACTTTAATTTTTTGTCAAAGTGTACTCAGGACTGTAAGCCCTGGGTCATGGCCGATATAATCACTGACCTTTGACCTACACTTTCACATATAATACTTACAGCTTCGGCTGCTGAGTGTCCTGGTAGGAGCTTGTAAAGAAGACAGTGTCGGAAATGACTTTCTACATCGTCCATTCTGGACCAACGACAGAAGCAAATTGACCAGATCGGGGCAGGTTGTGGTACAATTTTGCATGCTATATAGACATGTACTACGATCGAGCTTCCTAGAATATTCGATGTTGTTCTACCAAACTCTAGAAAAATCCGACATTATTTTCCAGTCAACACAATACAGATCTATATGTTTTTTAAAACACCTCTTATAACTAATTCTTATATGGAGAACAATACTGTATGGAGTCAAAAATGCGAACTTTGAACCAAAACCCGGCTCTGAGTCACATACTGTATTTTATGAATAGGGCATAGGTATAATAAAGTGCATGTAATTTCAGCAAAATGAGAATAATGTCAGTCATTTGTTGAAATAATTTTGTACGTTTTGTTATTCTTTGTTGTTTGAAATTTAATTTACACCTGTCATTTATTATGTGGACAACAAAATAAGTAATTAATCAGTTATTAGTATTATATTTTTTGTACAGTATATATATTATACAGTATTGCATTTTTTCCTTATCCTATTTCTTTGCTTCAATTTTTATACATAATTTATCATACATTGTGACCCACAATTCGTGGGTGATGTAGGTGTATGTATACATAGATATAGAGTACATTATATGGCATGCAGTTTTATTCAATGTAAAGTAATATAGTATTGGAGTCTCACCGTACTTTAAACTACGATATAGAATACTTATACAATTAGATGAGAACATAAAAATATAATAAAGTTAAAAATCCTCCCTTCGGGACGATTTTATATCGCCTTGTAAGCATAAATGCTTGAGGCTCCGGAAGCGAAGCTACTGACTATTAAAATTCGGTATGTTCATAGTTACAAAACTGCTACGGTAAAGTTCTTCCGAATTCTGAACATAATAAACTTGTCCCCTTTTTTGAAAAAGTGTACGCTAGATGGCGCTACCGTCGAGTTGAAAAATTTTCCCGTTAGGTGGCGCTACCATCGAGCTGAAACATTTTCCCGCTAGGTGGCGCTACCATCGAGTTGAAAAACTTCCCCGCTAGATGGCTAGTTTCATAGTCTCACATTGTCGCAATGTGCACGGACACCCAGCCGTATACGAGGAAAGCAATAGTCAGCTTCGCTTCCTAAAAAAGGTGGATTTTCATGCATGTATAATGTTATAATATGTATATACACATTATACATATACATACATATATACATTTACTTAAAGCATCTGTATTAATATTCTTCTTGATAACAAACAATTAACAATGCAGTAATTATTCTAGATGAAAGTCTGCCTTCCTCGTTTTAAAACGTATGTCATAATTAAAAAGTGAAATAAATATGATAATAATGATTAATATTACAAGTAATTCATGGATCAGCACAGTATTTAATACATCTTTTGTGGGTTTTCATCAGTTTTCAGAGATCGGAATCCTCCCCGCGGGAATATGCGAATACCACCCAGGTGAAATAGATTAAAAGAATAAAATCCACTCCAGTAACTGGTAAGAACACTTTGAGTGATAAGTTTATTTCCAGTTCATTTGTAATTATGCATAGGAAACTTCCCCCAATTGCCATCATCACAATTATTTGTATAACAACCCAGAATAAAGCCATAGCTCGTGCTCTCTGTGAAAAAAGATTGAAAAGTAAATCAGTAAAATTAGCCACATGAAACCTTTGAACTGTGGTATTTCTATGAGTCACCAGTTTCATCTCTCATCAGTGTACATTGTACATATAATATAGCTATATAATATACATGTGTAAAATCGAACACAAGAGTTGATACAAATTTCGTTTCTGTTCTTTAAACTTTGTACAAGTACATACATCATATTTTAGGTACATTTAAGCAAGCATGTATTGTACATAAAAGCCTCTCGTTAACAATTCTATCAGCAACTTGCAATAGGTAATTATTATTCTTATTATTGATAAAAAAACAATGGCAACATTTTAAAACATCATTATATATGATGTGAAGGGCAGACTTGCAAAAGCACCTCTGAATTTTTTTAATTCCATGGTAACAAACTTTGTTAACATAGTGTGTACATAACCAGAGGTGCTTTTGCAAGTCTGCCCTTCATGTGCTACTATTTCTATTTACTCATTTGAGAGATTGCAAAAGGTACGAGTAAAGAAACGATTGCACGATATGTATGCAATTGAAAATTAGTGTACTATATTATATAGATATGTAAATATTAAATATACCTTTGCACTAGCCATAAGTAGCCAAAAACTCATCAGGAACTGTATAAATCCACCTGTTGTACGTTAACAAAATATAAAAAATTAAACATTGTTGACAATCTTGAATAACGGTTTGCGCTTACCTTCTGATTAGAGGGTAGAAGACTACAAATAATTACTGTTATAGAGATTTATTTCGTCGTATACATACCGACTAAGGCAGTGGCAGCGCATGTAATAAAAATCCTGAAAATAATGTCCAGATCATAAAGACCAGTGGTTCCTCCAAAGAACGTATTGACTTGGCTTAAAAGATCACTTGCAGTGTACAGTGTTGGATTTTTTCTTGCCTGAAGACTCTTGTGTAACACCCATGAGCTAACTGCTGAGACAGCAAACCCAAAAGCCTAAAAATAAAGTTCATAATATTTTGTAATGCATTTTTTCAAAGACTTTAAATTAAAATCATTTTTTTCATTGAAAGGTGATTTATTGTGATGTTTGGACTCCAAGAATCCAGAACATACAAAACTAAAGAGATTTTCATGAGGAAGTACATCATGAATGAAATGAATCATATTTCAAGTGCAATAGGTATCCCTATTTGCATTTTTATGCCATACACTGCCAAACTAAGTTAGTCAAAATGCTTCTTCTGCTGTATCTGTAATTTGTAGCAGTGCGAAGTTTGGCGTTAAAATTAGTGCGTGATATACTTTATCTACCCCTATGTACATGCATATTTTGTACAGCCAAGTTATCTACTTTATGCTAGAATAGCACTACACAGAGTATAGAGGATTGTATGTATTTACGTTTGCATCTTTATGTTTTTTAAACATGTTAATGAATGCGTCATCACGATTCCTTTTAAGTTCTGATTCATCAAGACACAAGACTTAGCATGTACAATCTACAGAGAAGAAATCTCGCTTATACTGATGTAGGTATGTGTAGTGTGTAGGTATTTAGATTTACATGTGTGTATATTGCACGTAGTAGATAGTAGATAATTTCTCATCGAATTTATGTCTTTATTTTGAAATTTCTTATACATTAAACCTATCGTTTGGTTAGGAAAATCAAATGAAAAACTCTTAACGTTTCAACGAATTTGTCACTAAAATAAAAAATTATGGTAATAATTTCTTATATGATGTGATAATGTAATGTGTCAAAAGTCAGAACTATATATTCGAATATATTATGCAAGACGTGAGAAAATGGATGGGCTATGCGATTTCAGCCTCAATGAAGTCGGAGTTTGGGACCAAGTCATCAACACCGAGAGTAACCGGTAAAATATTTGTCTTATGCATATGTGCGTATTCAACATGCTACACAGCAAACAAGGCTATACACTATACACTAGTATGCAGTTTGTTACGGCTATACTAACTTATGACTTCACGTGTACTTCCGTATCTTACTCGGATATCTTAAACCTTAAACACGATGCACAAATTTGCATTGTTGAATAATTTTGTAAAAGTATTATTTATAGTGAAATCTTACTATTGACGTGAGAGCCACAAGTTTGATTGCTTGGTTTAGTTGGAGACAGAAAAAGGCTTTCATCGTCATCTTGCTGACGATTCAGTAAAAAACACGACAGTCAATATCTTTGGTTGATACGAAACGCCAGATACCTAACAAAATACAATTAAAAAAGTCAAATATCAATTATTAATATTATTTTCCATAATAATTATAATGTTCATCAGCCATCAGGTTGGTTTTTTTTCACGTTTTTCAATCTTGTCAATGTTCAGTGCTAAAATTTGTTACATCACATTTGTATTTGAGATACTTCTTTGGATATTGGATAAATCGGTATACATATAAAACTTCAAATTACAAATCATAACTCATGATATATGAAGAAGGCCTTGAAGAATCAGAGAGGCGACAATACACTATAAAATTTTAATGTCAAAACGGAACATAATTTACTAATTAGTTATCACAATCACCAATAAATACCAAACACAACTATGCATATATACTCACTTTGTTTTCGTCTCCTACAGAAATAAATACTTTAAGCCTTATGTGTCTTCTATTTGTATTATTCTATCTGTATTATACATATATTTTGAAGGGCCAAAAATCACTTGTGAAGGGGTAGGTATTAACTAAATGTACTATGACCTATAAGGCGTATTATTATACTATTATTATAGTTTAAATTTATATATGATACACAGTATGTCGTATGCTATTACACAATAACGACCTTAGTCCTCAGTAGTAATACTCAGTCGACTAATGATAAATGAATTATTGCAGAATATCTAATGATCCTTAACATTTAACACTCGACACTCGACACTCTCTTTAATAACGTAAGTGTACCTTTTGAGATAAAGATGAAACACTGACACTTTCTTATATACTCTAATTTAGTAAATGATAACAATCAAACTTTGCCTTCTTCCTTTTTTTTCTTTATGGGTTATTATATAAGAGTACAAAGTAGTATTAAAAGGTTAATAGTACTTACAAATGACTTACTTATAATGCCCAGTTTAATGTGTGTGCTTGTGTGTGTGTAACTTTTGATAGGATATACATGTATAATTTTATGAAACTACTCGTAGTTAGATGAAACTGAGACCAGATTAGCAACTTAGTCCAGGAGGAGAATATTATTTTACTCAACTTGGATTTACAAGAGGGGACTGATGGGAAGGAAAATGCGATGGGATGTGGATGTAGATGTGGATATGATGACTTCCTGATGCATGATGAATATATTAAACTCTTACAGTATGCAGTAATCACTACTCATAACTACTCATACGTAGTTTTTTGTCTGCATAGGGACTTTTGCCGAGCGACCGGCTCTCTCTCTCTCTGAGTATATTTTTCATCCCAGGGAAAGTCTTGTTATGTCAACAGTATTACTGGGTTGTGTGTTGTGTGTAAAAAACCACCTGCTACTACCTTCTCACAACATACCGTATAATGTGTGTTGTGTGTTGGTATTTTATTTTCATGGGTTGCTGTTCAAATATTTAGCGTCTTTTACTTTACTCTCTCTTTTTGTGTAGTATGTGTGGAGTGAATAGAGTTTAGAAAGATTTGGCGTTTTACATTGTATTTATTTGTACTATTGATAGTTGATAGAATATCCAGAATTCAAAAGGGGAAAAAAATTACATGTATTACATATATATTCTGTATCTACAGGTATAAATACCTATTAGGGAGCGAGCGAAGCGAGCTCCCCTTATTCTATCATGTTGTCTGTCTGTCTGTCTGTCCGTCCGTCTGTCT
>JAQGBH010008193.1:0-10059 GCA_034698265.1 Sminthurinus aureus | reverse complement strand
ACATAAAAAAGTAAAAAAGTAAAAGGAGAACCAGGAATTTCTACATTTAAATATTACATAATATTATAGGCCACAAGGGAGTGTAAAAAACACAAAATTCTTTGGATATTTTACCAACTACTGAAGCATTTAAATTGTGTCTCATCTATTTATTCGCCCTCCAAGTAGAATTACTAGCAGGAAACCACTGGCATCTCTTTGACAGTCTTCCGGGGGGTGACGAAACCATAATCAGCAATTCACTATTGTTCCAATTTAGATCACTTTTCACACTGTATGCTTTTCAAAATAGTTTGCATCAAAATTTGTGGGGTTTTTCTTTCGAAACTATGAGTTGAAAATCAAAAGTCAGGAATTTTCTCCCAGTTTTGCTTCACATTTCAAACTTTTTTTTTGTAAAATTCAAAATTCAAATACAGCAGATGAACGTTTATTATAAACTCGTGTTTCAAAATAAACAAACACAAATACCATAGCAACGGAAAACAACTAAAATATGTCATTGAAATTTACGCAATAGAACATAAAACTTGATTATGGCCAGAAGACTGCGTGAAAGCAAAAAATGGTTTTTGGTAAAAATACTTTGATACGTGAGTTAACTGGAAAGTTAACCCAAATATTCACAGCAAGGGGGGAAGACTGTCAAAACCTGAGCTCAATTTCAGTTTTTTCCGTTTCTGACATAAACCTCATTCCAAAGAGAAGCCAAATAAACTTCCATGGGCCAAAAAATCAAAATTAGCTGCCGTCACGTACCCTTTTGCTTCGTACAAAGTTTTGGAATTTTCGGAAAATTCCAACTGGCTCAGAAAAAATCTGAAAGGGAGTAAAAATTTAATGCTAATGCTGGGCAAAAAATCTTCACTCCTGAGAAAACTTTTTTGTTTGGGGGATTTTGGAGCTGAAAAAAATCATCAGGGTGTAAAGTGGACACAAAAGACCGATTCCGAAGAAAAGTCTCAAAAAATTCATCATGAGGAGATAATAAAAAATAGAGACTGATTTTGACCTAAGGGTAACAACAGTCTTAGTCTACTTTTTAAAATTTACATTTTCTGGTCAAAAGTACCCAAAGAAAAATCATTCAGAGTTCCATTCCATTGGCATGTGAATCAGAAAAATATTTAACTTTCAGGGTTCAGCGTGAAAATCAGTTTTAGATTTTGTTTGTATTTAGTGGTTTCGAAGTACATTTGCAAATGCACTATGCCCAATTTCAGGTTAGAGGTGGCCAAAATTCAATTTTCTCGACCTTTTTGTTTGCGTCTTTAAGGATTTGGGTGCACAGTAAACATCATGGAGACCCTAAAACCAAAATATGGCTGAATTTTATCAGCGCCATGTACCAGTTTTTTCATCCCAAAGTTGGAGGTACAAAATTTCTACAATGCTTTTCTTATGGGATTTACAAATTGGATTGTAACTACTTTCCATTAAGATGCATTAAGTTGGCCTTGTACTTGCTGATAGAGAATTTGATTGTCCATCCGCTGCATGTCGTGTCATCTTGCTATTTTGTGCTTTAGTGGCGCAATCACTCAAAACAGACAAACATTGGCTCAAAATTTGAGTTATTTACAATTTACATGGTTACTCGATAACTGCTCGTCGAAATTTAATGAAATCTACACCAATCGATAGGATTCAGCGTGCTGAATTTGATGGTGTTGGTTACTTTGCTGTAGAGGCCTTAAAAAGAGGCAAAAATAAAAAAAACAAAAATAAGGAATATGCAAAAATATTTTAAAAACATCAAATGGCGTCGAACTTTTTCAATTTTTCAATAAAAACCAGATCCGTAAAACCGAATTTTGGGATCGGGAAATGCGTTTGAATAAAAATGATGCCCGTATTCGGGATCAGCGTATATTTTTACCCCTATGCACACCGAATTACAATTTTGCCCGCATGACCCCGGAAATTGGGCATAGTGAAATGATCAGGATTACTTTACATTGAAAAACAATTTAACATCATTTATTTTCATGGGCGGCATCAAAATCCTACTCCACCAGATGCAAAATCAGAGCGAAATTAACATTAATGCCTCATGCATTATGTACAATGTATATTGACCATTGGTCATTGTCGCCGCATCGCGAACAATACAGTAGGTTTAGCAAAGGCCAAGACAAAACAAAATTCAATGCAGTGCAGAGCCATAATGACCGTTTTCCTGGTTTTATTAATTTTGGCTTTGGCCTGCAAAATTAAAGAAATTTACATTTCTTATTATAAGCGAATGTGAACAAACTCTTTTTGGGTTCTTGAATTTTTGCACAAACTGAAACTGGGATCTTCATGGACGATAATCAATTATCAATGCTCAACCTAACTGTAATTTTACAATTTCCTCATATAGATTCTATAAGGATTAAGAATGGATAAAATGAGTGTCTAACTGGAACAAAATACATAAAAGACCAATTGAAAATCGATTCATATTCATATGACAATGTCAGTATCGATAAATTTACATGGTTTCAACATTCAACATTCAGCATTAAGCATGCAAAACTGACTTTTTTTTGTTCTCAGAGGATTTAAACAAAAGGATTCTCACTCTATAATTCAAAAAAGTATTCCCAATGCCCAATGCTCAAAAAATGTTTTTGTGCAAAAAGCAATCAACTCTCTGGACGGTAGACTCTACCAGAACGTTCAATGCGCTAGTTTTTACATTGCAGTTTGGACGATCAATTTTCCTAAGTAAAACAGTGCAAAGGAAAAGGGGAAATTTCCAAGGAAAACTGGAAAAATTGATTGACAATCGTTTTTACTTTCCATCAGTTGAATTCGAAAATCGTTTAAAATGGCCGTTCCTGTCCGACTTGTTGTTTTCCTCTTGTCATTTCTGATTTTGCCTCTGTTTTGGTGTCCATCACCATCTGGGAAATGTCAATGTCAAGCGGATAAATCAGATGAACCACCAAATCTTTTATCAGCTTTGAAAAATCTTGGATGCTGCCATTTTCACCTTCTCGTCCCGTTCAAAACAATCAAAACCAAGAATCAAAAAGCTATTGCACATGCGGGAAATGAAAACATGGCGTTTGTGCAAAAGATGGCGACGCAGATTCTTGCCCATCTTTTCCAGGAATCAGGCGCAACCCTTGAAATTTTTGATGAAGAGAGCTTACATCGCCGAAAAAAGTCTAGTGAGCAAAGGAAATATGCTGAAAGCTGCTTTGTTCGGATAGCAATTCCTTTAAAAGCTGAACAAGAAATAATTTATCTTCAGTCACCGTTTACCAGCATAAATTTGAAAAGCATGGCTAAATTCCGGAATACGCATCAGAACCAGGACCAGAAGAAGATGAAAGGTCATAAATTTAACACACGGACAAATTTGGTGTATGAAAATGACCTTGCTCGAGACCTTTTCTTGTTGATTCTGCCAGGTAGTTTAGAAATGTATGAACTTTTGTTCCTACCACAAAGATATTGTGCCACCATTCCTTTCAATTATCTCGCCATCTTGTTTGACCCTGTTGACCTGGTTTACCCCAGAGCTGCGTTCCAAATAAGGACAATGTGCAAAGATGACCGACTACTCTGTTGGGACTGGTTTTCTGATGTTCTCTTCAAGGAGTTGGAGAATCCGCAAACCTCGTTTAGAAGCATTGTGGAAATGTTCCAAAAGTCTCGAAGTAATTTTGGTGGATCAAAAATCCTGATCGAAGCCAAGAGAATCCCAGTAACACCACAAATGCTACGCCTTATAACGCTATCAAAGAACAAGGATGTCTACATGCCAAAGAATAAGAAGAAAGAATATTTCAGCTTTGTAAATAATTTTGGATTTCTACCAATGCTAAAACGGATTAGTATTTTAGCCCGTCGATTCAACTTTACAGCAGAGCGCCGCAAAGGGCCAATGTCAATGTCAGTGTATGCGCCAAAGGATCTACCAAACCCACGTGAATACAAAAATGGACGTCGTGAATGTTTCAAAGAGATGATGGAACCTAGTACTTTTGAACGGTTTTATCACCAGACGCTTGATCGCTGTGTCACGATGGGTGAATTAAGCAACACTGTGATCTACATGTCAAACCGACTCTTAAATCACCCCAGTCCATTCCATGATCTGATAAGCCCTTTTAGCTATGGAGTTTGGACCGCCTTCTTGATCCTCGCTGTTTGTTCCACCATCTTGGTCAAGGTGTACGTAGGATCAAGTGTAAGCACACTGGCGATCATTGGTTCCAGTCTGGGTCCAATTTTATTTCAGGTTCCAGTTTCCGACTCTTTCGAAACCCTTCTAATACCACAACCCAAAAAGGATCGCTTAAGGGGTTGGTACTTTTGGTGGATTTTCGCTATGGTCTTCATCTCAAACCTCTATCTTTCTGTCCTTCAAAGTTACAGAGTTGTCCCAATCTCGAGAGAAGAGTCCACAAATTTCACTTATTTGATCAAAGAGGGCTACAAAGTTTCAATGCCTGATTCCGACTACCGATTGCTATCCAGACTCTTAGAGAATTGGGAACAAGCCCAAAAAGTCAAACTTCAACCAGGGCAACTGGGCCTTGAGGGCATTTCGGACCAGGGTAACCTTAAAACTTTGTTGAGCATGGTAATTGAGGAGGACTTTATGGAAAACTCTGACACTCTCAAAAAGATTATGAAGCGGGACGTGGTCGCCATCTTTTTGCCAGATGAAAGCATTTCACCAGCTCTGAAAACCTTTCCACGACTCTTCAACCGCTCCTTTTTCATCACCAAGGAGAAGTATAATAAGGTTCCAGAGTGCTGGGCATTGACCAATGGGAATTATGACGTCCTTTGGAGAGCAGTATCAAGATCGGACAGTAGTGGAATTCAGAGCTATTGGAAAAAAATGGAGAAGAGGTTCGAGCACGCAGGGTATGTGTACCACGTTTTGAATGTGCTTTATGATGGGAGGGAGAGCGACTTTAATGATTTGCATGAAGAACTTTTGGATGATAAACAAGGTCAGGAGGATTTTCAAGTCTTGCTATTAAGCGATTGGCTCATTTCCGCCATTTTCTACACACAACTCTGTGGACTAGGCCTGGCGCTCCTTATCTTTTTGAAACGAGACTTTTCACTCATCCGCTGGATCCTTGACGTCATTCGAACATTGATCTTCTTATTTGTGTTTCGAAAATTTCTTAAAAAATATCATATTATCTAAAATACTAGTCAGAGAAATGTCAATAGTGTTTTATCCAATAGTTGTATTCCTTAAAAGGTGGCTTTAGGTTTGAATTGATAGTACAGTAGCCCCTCGATTATCCGAACCTCGATTATCCGAACAAGTTCGGATATTCGAATTGCATTTATCAATTTATCTTGTTGAATTCTGTTTTGTCTTTAAAACTGCTTTGATTTGCATTTATCAATGCATTAAGAAATTCATATTTGCGACATCTAGCGGTGTCTTTTGGGAATTGTTAGTTCCAGTAGTAATTTCCGCTAGATGTCTACTTCGTTCATTATTCTGATGAGTTCCGATAATCGAATTGGAATTCGCTTATCCGAACTTTTCTTGCATGAATTAGTTCGGATAATCGAGGGGCTACTGTAAAATTATATTTAGCAAATGGTAATACAAAAATGGTAACAACTCTGACACACATTTATTTTCTACATTTACAGTCTTAAGCGCCTACAATCCATCTAAGGTATTGGTAAAACTTTAATTTGGTTAAAAAAAAGAATGGCATCAAAGTTGTACAAAATAAAATTCACATTTCTGTGTAATTGTTTTTTTGCACAAATTTGAATCCCTTAATAGGAAATTTCATAAGTCAACTAGAAATGGAATTTATTTCTCTTACACCTTACAAAATATTTTAAGGCTTAATAAGTATTTAGCTCATTCATTAGACGCATCATGTTTTTGTAACATTTCCAGTGCCATAATTTCCCTGCTTGAAGCTGCGGCCATTAGACTCGTATCCCAAAACCGGTGCTTGTACCAACAAGTTACAAGATCGAGGGATTATGGAGGCATCCAAGACACCGGATTCCGATGCATAGAATGGTCAAGTCGTTCTTTTTGGGCTATTTGGCTAGGTTTATGTTTATCAGTAAATGTAAACGCCAGGGCTTCGACACAACGGAAGAATTTTTTAAAGCTGTTGGTCAACTCCATAGTCCTAATTACCACGCTCCGGAATCCGATGATGATGACATGATTGATGAAGAACTGGAGGACAATGGTTTTGCATAAAATTAGATTTACACACATTGCATTTAGCTCAAATTCTTGAAGCGGTACATATATAAATGTTTGTGTAAAAATGGGGATACTATAACAACAAAGAGCTTGGTCTTAAGTCGGCCTTATTTTCAAGTCAAATACATATAGGTACTGTTTGTGACACATTTTATAAATACAGATATGACCATTTTCAGATGATCCCCAAAACTTGACGTCGGCATAAAATTTAGAATTCGGATTTTTTTATTTAGTGCATATCTATGCACTATTCTACGTCTATTCACAAAATTATATAGTATTTGGTCACAATTTGACCCCTGTAGACCGTGTCAAATGGTGAGTGTTTTGCCTACCATTTCTTGTTTACAACACAACACAATATAGAAAACAAGATAGACTTTAAACCCTTATAACTTTTGGTACGCTCCTTATTCCTCGTCAATACTTTAATAGAATATGTAATCCTCAATTCTTGATCACATACTTAAACATGAAAGAGGAATAGGGAGCGTACCTTTAACAATTAACAATTTATAAGCGGATTGTATTTTATTGCGTTTGTGAATTAAGACGCAGTTATAAGGACTCGAGGATTTTATGTGTGAAAACTCTAGCCCCGCTCCACTTTGTTTTTTGCCTCAGTTGGTAAAGCGTCGTTCTAAAAATCAAGAGGTCTTCGGTTCAAAATTCACATGTAGGCATAACCTTTTCAACAATTTTTTGTGATTTTGCGATTTTTTTGTGTGTTTTTCATATCTTACACAGATTATCGGATACAAGTGGACCATAATATAGATCCATTTGAGTAAATCATCGTACTTTTAAACCTTTATCAAACTTTTTCATGTGTAAACTTTAAAAATACACACAAATTCTGTGTTTTTTATATATTATTATATTTTAATATGGACTTTTTTGTCAAATTCATACAGTACACGTGTCGTTCTTTGTATTTATTATTGTTTTTGTATAATATAAGTCGGTAGTTACATTAATTGCAACAAAGTAACATATTTTACGTTCAACATGTAAGAGAGTAGAGAGTAGAGTTAACAGCTGAGAGTAAGTAAAAAAGTGTAGTCCTCCGCTCTTCGTACAAAGTGAAACTAATTTTGAACACAAAATAATTGCAGTTTACTTTTTAATTGTACATTTAACTATAGTTTCCAATAAAAGTGTACTGTGCATACTACAAACAAACAATTTACGATCTATCTTTTAGTGTATAATACATATATATATTTGTGAACCAACTAAAATCTCTAGATTTTAAAAACTTTTGGGGATCATACGAAAATCATCATATAACCTTTCAGTTCCAAGTGCAGAAGAGCATCACGAGTAAGCTGGTGCCACAACTCGGGAGTAGCGCAGTGGCAACGGCTCTTTGAAAGGTTGTGAAAGCAGCCAGACTAATTGAAATGCAATGTGACAAGGCAAACATCTCAATAAATGTTGCAATCATGGCAACCTGTTCTAAATTTTAAATTTCAAGCGCACAGATTTTTAGAACATACGTATACAACAAAATATTGGAGAAATGTATAACATGCCAAAATAATACAAAGGTTATGCACAGAGTTATATATATGCGACATCTGGTACATAAACTTAGAAACTGCACTTGCTGTTAACTGATTTCAGCAGTCAGCATCAAGTGCAATCTTTTCCAGTAAACTACACAAAAAGAACACAAAATTACTAAACGGCGCCAGAGTCGATAACGTTTATGCAGGTTAATTCAAATGAACGTGGAAGCTTATGTACAAAGTTATGTACAAATTGTATTCTATTTTCACGCTATTTTATACTATAAAATAGCATGTGCATAGTGTCTACACTCTGCAGTACGGAATTTATATAACTTGCACGTGTGTTGAAGAAGGACGAAACAAAAAACGACCCGGATAATCCAGGAATTGCAAAAACCAAAAAGATGAGAATTACAGGGAGCCACTCCGAGTAGAGATGTGCAGACTTGGTATATACTTAATGGACGGTATAGCCAAGTGACTTGTGTTTGAATCGCATTGCTTACATTGGAAGAACAATCCATTGGTTTGGATGCTTTTTTGCAGCATCTCCTATGCCATCCCCATATAGTAATACATTACAGAATTTCTATGACAATGATATTTTTCTTGCAGTCTACACACGTATGTACGCCTCTTACTATTAGAAATGCTTCCACCCACTGCACTAGTACTGGATCACTGCTAATTCGACCTTAAGAATGAAAAAACGTAGAGAAATCCAAGTCATGCATAAAATAAGGACACCAGGTAAATGAAACTTGCTGGTTATGAGATATGAATTTGGTAAAATTTATTTTTTATTATTTAATATAAAATATAATGTGAAACAAAAACAACAACAAAACGTTCATGAATCTTTGCACACAAAAAAGTACTTTATGTCATTTATTGTTTTTTTGTAATGCATTTGATAAAAAAGATTCCCATTATATTACAAAGTACACAATTTAACAGGTTCAGTTAGTTGTTTTTTTGTTCGTCCAATAAATTTACAATAATTACATTGCAAGTCTTCTTTTTGTTTAGCTGAAGTTGATGACGTTGGTGATTTTTTTTCCTTTTGAATGGTTCGGACTGCTTTAGGTTCTACTTCCTGGTCCGCCACCAACGGTTTTTACAGCTGTTTGATACTTCTTGGGAGTCATTTTACAATACTAAAAGTGCAATAAAGTTAATTGAATTTAGTACAGCCAACAGAATACAGAGTACACAATACACAACACAAGAATCGATCACTGTATACATAAAATTTGTTTGCAAGTAGAAATTAAACCATCTTTACGTCACCTACCTCTACAGTTTTTCCTTCTTCTAATTTGATTTGTCCGATTTGAATACGATTTTGTTCTCCGGTCAGGTTGCGTTTGTTTAATTATTAATTACTGATTTTATTGAACTCATGGATCATGGATAATGGATAAAAACGCTATGCATATCATATGCAGCATATGTATACTGTATACATAAGCACGGCTCTTGGCCAAACATTGAGCAACTTTTGATGTCATCATAGGTATTGGATACATGTATTTAGTGTTAGAAAGTGTACTATGTACATATATGCAGATGAATAAATAAATGCATCTTCCATTTTACGTAGAATGAAAATTTTCAATGCTATTCTGTCGAAAATGTGCAGAAATTTGTGACGAAAATTTTTCGTCAGACTAATGACAGTTTTAATTCAGAAGTTTTTAAGAGCATGGATTCTGGTGTATTTTTTCGGCAAACATGTCATAGGAATTTTTTCGTGCCGAATTCTACAGGGGAATATCATAAGGACAGTGAACCACGATTTCAAGTACACTTGTAACACGAATAGATTAAAATCCAGAAAAAAGATAACTCACAACCACTAACAATGGACACTCAGGGGGTGTCCGACGAGTTAAGAACCGAAACCCAGCTCATTCGACGTAATTTTTGACGCTGATTCAGAATATTGTGGTTGTTTTCCAGAATGGACTCATATAGTTGCTCAAAATCAAGAAAAAGTCCAAAAATTGAGACTCAAATTCCTGAAAAATCGGGTTAAAAGTTTAAACGGCGCGCAGTGGGCCGGCTAGGTGAAAACAAACGCCTTTGACGATAAAAACATTTTGTCAAATTTCAAAAAATGAAATGTTTCCCATGAATCATCAATGTTAAGGGCATTTTTTGTCGTGAGTTTTAAAATTTTAAAAAATAAAATGTCGTCGCAATTAAATAAAAAAGTTTTCAATTCCCATTTGCTCTAATGCTAAAACTTTGATTTAGAATTAAAAACGTCTTGCGGCGACTTGCGGCAAACGGCTATGCAGGTCAAATAGGCAATAAAAAATGGATAAT
>JAQGBH010008192.1:0-10059 GCA_034698265.1 Sminthurinus aureus | reverse complement strand
AGTAAGAAAATCTGAGCATTTTGGTTTTGAGAAGTAAGAAACTCCAACATTTTGGTTTTGGGAAGGTAAGCCACGATTTGGAAATTCGGAAATGAAATGAGCTGAAATGAGAGACTAATTGTTGCTTCTCCATTTATTGAACCGAAATTCGAAAAGCCTCAAGTCTTCTCGAGTCTTGAGTCTTGACTCTCGAGTTTTGAACAGTTAAACAGTTAAATAAAGCAGTTGCACATGCCACATGCCACATGCTGTAGTCCATTGAATTTAAAAGGGAAAAGTATGTACTATGCTGTAAGTTGTATGCCGTATTTGTACTATGCGTATATCTCTAGTTAATTTTGTACAGTGCATAATGTATAATAATAAATGTACTAATAAAATGGGAGATAAAACCAATTTAAACGTTAATGAAGGGAAACCAAGGACAAATGCGTACAAGCAGGCTGTCCATTGTAAATTGTACATGTAACGTCATTAGTCCTCTTTGCCTTTCAGAGTAATTGGTAATTAGTACTTATGGACAATTAAATAATAAATAATGCTTCTCAATTATTTATTATGTTTTTTTTCTCTCCGTCATCTATCTATAACGATATTCTACAAAGTATAATGTGTAATGCGTAATGTATAATGTGTAATGTTTAATGTGTCATCCATGAGTATTGAGTATGTAGACCACCACATTATATTATTATATTATCATTATTATATAGGTCTATCCCGTTTTTTCTCTCCCAGTATTTTAATGCTGGCTACTTACATACTTATTTACATGCATACAATGTTCACATAATGCTACTGCTACTACTTCCTTGAAAGAGAAAAAAAGGTCCACCTGGTTGTAATTTTGAGCTAATTTCATACATATGGTGCCCTTTTTTTGGCAAGGAAATGTGAATCATCAGGACTGTTTTTTGGGAACGGGAGTCGAGTAACGACCTTATTATTATTGCTATTATTATCATCGTTATTGTTACATCTTCTCTTTATTCATATTCATTATTCAATACTCGGCAAACTTTAACTTTCCAAAATATTTTTTTAATTTGAACCACAAATAAAAAATAAAATAAATAATAATAATAAATAATAATAAAACCATTCCGATTCAAATTCAAATTCAAATGTTTCTCAATGATTGACAGTTATTTTCTTCCTCCACAATTCTTCAATGAAGACAAGTACGGTCATTGTCATTATTCTCGCGGCTCTTTTAATATGTCAGGTACGCACCTTTTTTTCTTCTACACAGTTCCAAAAATTCCAAAATTCAAAATTTGAATTTCCCTCCAAATGGAAATAATGATAAAAAATAAAAGATGATACGAATTTCCATTTCCATGTAGGTGAATTCAAAGAAGGTACAAGGTCATCATGATGATGATCAGAGTCCAAATGATGGTGATGCAGAAAAGGGTGAAAAAAGTACGAATGCTCAAAAAATAAAAATAATAAAACAAGGAAATCCCCACAATCAACTGAACAGTGCTAATTTGGACAAAGAGGTCCATTCGACAAAACTAAATCATCCTTTTTCTCTAAATAATTTAGTGCCGAATGCGGATCATGAAACGACCAAAGACATTCCAGTTCTGTTAAATTCAGTGATTAATAGTGAACATTTTCCCGCCGATCCCAGTGCACAGGCTAATCCAAGTGTAACATCTACTTTGCATTCAAATCCAAATCCAAGTCCAAGTGAAACTGATATCGAAAGCCTTTTGGGAAAAAGTCATATCGTCAAGAAGGATAAACCGATTGTGATTCGAAGTATTCGAAAAGAAAACGGACAACCGACACCAATTCCAACTCCAACTGCAGCTCCAATTTCAATTGAAAACTCCCTCCCTCGGAGTAAACGGGAGGAGGAAGACAAGGACAAGGAGAGTGACAGTGACACAAAAAATGAAACGAGAACTGAAGCGGGAAATGAAACGAATAGCCAGAGTGATAGTCAAAGTTCGAGGCCGAGTCAAATTACTAAGCCGGTGCAAGGTCGAAGTCTGGCCTACGCCCCCTTGAGGCAAGGAAAGGTACTGTTCAAATCTGATAATTTAGAACGAGATGACAGTCGGGGTTTGTATCATATGGAGAGAACAATGGGCTTAGCCGAAAAAATTATGAGTAGAAAAGCATTTGACCATGAATCAGATTTTGAAAGCCCAAACGAAAAACCCTCAAATCCAAATCCAAAAGAGGAAAATACCAATACCAATAATAATAATAATAATAAAAACAAAAATAGTAAATCAGGGTCTAATAAAACTTCCCCCTCTTCATCATCTTCCTCATCACAAAGTAGGAGTGTAATTGAGCCCATAAAATCCCTCATGGGTTCATCATCAAGATCCTCGTCAAGATCCTTGTCTGATGACGACGGAGATAATAAAAGTAGTGGTAAAAAATCCAAGTCCAGACAGAATAAAACAAGCAGTGCTAGTAGAAGTTTGATTCCATCTCTAAAATCTCCTTTGAAGTCAAACCCGCTCAATTCCGCCCTAAACCTGAGAAAGAGGAATGTTAACGAAGCAGAATTCCAACAACTTTTAAGCTTAGATCCTGCAGCCGTAAATCCATCCGAATCCGAATCTAGTAATCGACAACGTCGTGCTAAACCAGTAAAAAGAACAAAAAGAGGTCCAAGTGAGCTCGATGAGTATTCAGATGTTGCTGCTGCCGGTGACGAAGAAGAGGTCGAAGGAGATGGTGTCAAAGTTGACACTGGAGATGAATCGGAAGGAGGAGAAGGGGATAATTATGAGGATCCTGAAGCGGATTCTAAAACAGTTTCTCAAGAAGTGACCGAACTCTTGGACCTCCTCGACAGCATTGAGCGAGAGGCTCAAACTGAGCGCAAGTCAAAGAAAAGGAGCAAAAAGAGTAAAAAGAACAAGAAGAAGAAGAAGAAGAGAAAGAACAAAAACAAGGTTTTTGAGGAAGGACAAGGAGGTGATGATGAGGAGAGTGCCTCCTCGAGACATCGACTTTTGGGGAAGAAACGTGGTAAATCCACATCAGGATCCCTCGCAGAATCAGCAGGCGAAACACCGCCAGATGGAGCTCCTCCTCCACTGCTTTCTCCAGGTACCACCGGTACGGCCAAAAGATGGATAGACTACTACAGAGAAAAATACGGCCATAACCCGGACGACCGAAGTTCCAGATTTAAAGGGAAAAAAGGTAAAGGTTTGTCCGGTTCCGGTATCAAAAAAGGTAAAAGTGGACTAACTCGACTCACTTCCGGTCCTAAAGCGGGTAAAAGCGCAAGTTACAAAAAGGGAAAGAGCGCCCTCTCTGGACAAAATTATAAAAAAGGAAAGAGCGCCCTCTCTGGACAAAATTATAAAAAAGGAAAGAGCGCCCTCTCTGGACAAAGTTACAAAAAGGGAAAAAGCGCCCTCTCTGGACAAAATTATAAAAAGGGAAAGACTGCCCTCTTTGGACAAACTGCTAAAAAGGGGAAAAGTATGTTAAAAAAGAGTAAACTGGGTCGTGGGATCACTTCCATCAAAAAAGGGAAGGCTGCTCTCCCGGGTCGAGGAATAAAGAAGGGAAAAGCTGCTCTGCCCGGAAGAGGTATAAAGAAAGGTAAATCCATCACTCCCTCTGGAGGTGGAGGTCCTCAAGCAGTCAGTCAAGCGAAGGCAGCCTACGCCAGTCTCAAATCCCTCATGTTCCCTTCATCGAGTGGACATAGTAGAAGTTTATTTTCAACTTCGGGGGTCTTGAACGGGGTTCCCAAACAAAGTGAGCTACAAACCTCTTTGAAAAAATTAGCGGATATTAAAACGACCAATGCTCTCATCAAACAGAAGAGCAAGCGGCCCAAAAAACTGTTGAAAAAACGTCTCAAAACTCTAAGGAGGAAAAATAAAGACCTTGGCCTTGGGAACAAACTCAATCTCGGAGACGGACTACCAAAGGAACCAAATGAACTTGCATTCAAAATCCTACCTCAACAGAATACAAACGACCAAGTCCTGAACCTACTGGACACGAGCAAGGCTCAAGAAACTCTGGGAAATATTCAGGGTCAAGCAAAAGACCAAAAACCCGAGCAAGAGCCCGAACAAGAAGAAGTAGAAGAAGAAGTAGAAGTAGAAGAAGAAGATCAAGATCTCGATGAAAGTCAAAATCAAGCTCAAGAGCAAAATGCAGAAAATGGTCTCCATGGTGAAAACTTGCGACTCAACGACCAAGAATTTAATCTAGATCAAAATTTAGAACAAGTCAAAGAAAAATACAAGGAAAAGGATCAAGATTTGGGTTCATATCAGCGACAAATTAATGCATATCTAAAACATCAGCAGGAACAAGTTAAAAAAAATCAAGATGAAGACAAAGACCAAGATGAAAATCACCATGACGACCAAAATAAAAATCCATCCACCACATCTCAAGAGACCAAAGACTTTGCCCTAAAACTCGTACCCAAGAAAAAGACTAAAAAGAAATTATTAAAATTCCTGGATCGTCAGAACGAGCAGCATCACGACGACAACGGCCAAGAGCAAGAGCAAGACCAAACACAAGACAAAAAGAAAGACCAAAAACAAGACCACCCCGAAAGCGAGGAAACTGAGCAACCCGGTGCTAATCTTTTAAAGCTCCTTGATCAAAATAATGTTCAAGAGGACGATAAAGTCCAAAATCTCAAGAACCATGGCAACCACCTAATTCAAACTCATCTTCAAGGGAAGGGGCAGGAGCAGCAAAACGACCAAGGAACTGAAACTCAATCTGCTCAGGGTACATCCCAAGAGAAAACGGGCCCGGACCCGGAAGCCTTACGGATCAAAAGCCTCCTACAAACAGTGAGTGATGGTGCGAGTGACAGCCGGAGCCTAAATGTCCCAGATGTTCCAAATGTTCCAAATCCAGATGGTGAGGAAATATTGGAGGAGCAAAAACGTTTAATTGGACAAGGAGAAAAAAGGGATAGCGATAACGAAAACGAAAGCGATAATAATAACAATAACCAAAAGGAGGAAGAAAGAGAAAAAGACAAGGACAAAAATCAAGACCAAGAGCAAGACCAGGAGCAAGACTCGATAAAAAAATTAAAGGAGAACAAGGAGATAAAAAAGGTGGAGGCGGTTGTGAATGACCACAACAACAATGTGAACCAATACGTGTTGCAAAGTAGAGGTATGAATCATATCAAGTCTCTCGTTCATCCCTCTTCTCACAGTCGCAGTTTGAGCAGTTCAGGCGCTGTAAGTCCACAAGAAAATATTTCAAAAGCATCTACATCTAAGAACACATTACCTGATAACACTAAAACTAATGTTCAAAATCATTCCATAAAACAAGATAGGAGCATCCACCAAGAAACCGACACCGACATCGACAACGACACCCCATCCGAAACAGACATCGACACAGCTAAGTCATCATCATCAACAGCCTCATCGCCATCATCATCGTCATCATCACATGGCGCCAAAACACACATTCGCCCGATATCACCACTTGCCATAAACCGACGTACGAGTGCAGACCGATCAAATTCAGGAGAAGACAAAAACAACCACCAAAACAACCACAAAAATACCCATAACAATAACCGTAACCATAACAACAACAACAACAACAACAGGGGAGAGAAAGTAACACAAGATCGAAGTATCAATTCCAACAATCACCACAAAAATTTGCGAGCTCTCTTCAGCCCTTCATTTGGCTCCAGGAGTCGCGGCTTGAACGTCCTCTATCCAGAACCAGAAGATATAAAAAATAAACCAAAGGAACTCTCCCAACTTTTTGACACGGATTCAACTACAATTTCACCCGAATCCAAAAGTTCAAATAAACATGAAAATCTCCATCCCGTTCATTCTTTGTCTTCTTCTGGTTCTGTTTCTGTGTCGTCATCATCATCTACAAAATTACTGAATCACCGCGGAATAATTGACGCCCTCTTGAATGTGGCAAAGGCACTAAATGCATACAACGCGGATTCTGAATTAATTCGATCCAACGAACACCACCAACAAGACCCACAACAGCAACAGCAATTCAGTCCACTAATCCAAAGATATTTTAAAAGTCCCGGTCAAATCTCTAGATCCGTTGGTTCAACATTACACAAAGAATTAAATACGGGTGAGGCGGTTGAAACGGACGGAGCATCAGCGCCACCTTACGTCATTAACTTTTCACCCAGTATTGTCCTCAACGTCCCGGAGAGTGAAAAACACTTGGCTCACCTCCAGAATACAAATAATAACGATTTGCACGCAATAGCAGCGGCAGTAGCAGCAGAAATAGAAAAAACAACAACAACAGAAGAACCACTTCACCCCGAACCACCCAAAAACAGTTTTAATGAACAATTTTCAAAATTGGTTGAAAAAGGAATCGTCGAGCTGCCAGAAGTACCAACAACAACAACAACAACTACTACAACAACAACAACAGCAGCAGCGACATCTACCCCAACAACTAGTACAACAACCACAACAGTTTCACCATATGAGACGAATATCACTTCGTCAAAGGTTGAGGAGCTCGTGATTAATAAGATAAAAGCAGACTACAAGGAGGTGGATTCTCTCATTGTCCCAATTTCCAGCAGTCGTGCTTTGAGTCTGGGTCCAAATATAAATATTTTAAAGTCCAGTGATGTTGAGGATCGAGATTTGGACAGTGGGGAATTTACCCCGCTCAAAGCCCGAGTTCACACGGACAAGGACAGTTTGCACAAGGGAGTTCGTCGTGGGGACAGTAGTGAAGAGGTCAAGCATTCCATGCTCCGCGTTTCCAACCAGAAGAAGGGGGTCAAATCCATCATGAAAGGATTTTTCGGCGGATTCAGCGGATTCTCCGGTAGTCGTAGTTTGGGCGAGGGTGCTCAAAATCCCAGTTTAAATCCAAATCCAATGTCAAATCCAAATCCAGTACTAAATCAAACTCATCCTAATCAAAATCAAACTTTGGATGCTCATAATACAAATACAAATACAACAAATAATAATCACTCTTTGAGTTTGACATCAAAATCAACTCGAGAAGAACACAATTTGAATCATACCCCTACAAATCCTCTTCATAATAATAATAATAATAACAATAGTGAAAATCATGTTCATCAAAATCAACACAATAAAACATCAAAAGACACAGATGCAGATTCAAAATCAAAATCGGCCGCCTCCAGTCACAATGACCACAGAAAGAGTGAAATTGAGTCGAGTACAAAAAAGCCTGAAAACTCTCACACAAATCATCTCACAACTCAGAGTCATCAGAAACCCACGACAAAATCCCATCCTAAAAACAATGAGCATCACATTGAACACACAACGACAACGACAACAATTGCTCCGCATGGAGAGCATAAAAAGGAACATCACGGACATTCCAATTCAAATGAACACACCAAAACCCGAGACAATGGGTCGGCTCATCACGTAACAGTCAAAACATTACATTCAAATCATTCCTCTCATACTGCAGTACCCGCCCATCTTACTCACAACAACAGCAACAGTAGTAACCATAGCAACCACAGCAACGGTACAGGAGAAAATCATAAATCTAATTCCAGTTCCAGTTCCAGTGCAATAGAATCGTCAACATTGATACCGCCGATAACAGCCTCAGTCGGCACGATAAAACCCCTGTCGCACTTGTTCACATCTGACAATTTTATCAATCGTGCTGCGTTCCCTGGACTTTTTAATCATTCAAGTCAAAATCACAACAATACACAAAATCATAATCAAAACCAAAACCAACAGCATACAACTCCATCATCATCACCTCATTCTCAACAACAACAACAACAACAACAGAGCCTTAACGGTACAACCGGTACGGATAATTCCAATTCGAATTGGACTTTGACGACGACATCAACATCGACGACGACAACTCCTCTTGTTGAGCAACACATTGTCCGAGCCAAGACGACGACGAGACCTCCTCCTCCCTCCACTGCTCCGCCGAAGCGTGAGGGTGGTCTAACTTCTTCAGAAGAGGAATATCAACGTCGTAGTGGCCTCGCGGGCCGCCAAGCAAGTGGAGGAGTCCTCGGCCTGGGTTTGGAAAAGGGCGTCAGTCGAACTCTAGATGATTTAAATGTCAATTCCCTTGCTGGCCTTTTCAAGTCCATGTCAAACAGCAGGAATTTGGACGCGGGAACTGGCAAAGCCATACATGATAAAATGATTGATGCCTCTTCCTATTCTCATTCTCCTTCTTCTTCTGCACATCGTGGTAGGTCACAATCACAAGGACAATTTCAACCTCCTTCAGATCCAGAAGTAGAATTAAAATCAAAATCAGAACCAGCATCACAAGTGCAAGTAAAATTAGCACCAGAACCAGAACCAGCACCAACAGCAACGGCAGAATTACAAAGCCACCCAGAGCCACAACAACAGAGACTATGGCAATCAGAATCAGAACCAAAATTAAAACTAGAGTCTGAATCAGCACCGGAACCACATGCACAAGTACAAGTACAAACAAAATCCGGAAATGAATCCGGACCATCCCCAAAATCCGAAAATGACGCAAATTGGAGATCACAAGTGGAACCGCAAGATGCCGAGGCTCATCATCACATCACAAACTACTACAGTCACATTAGAAGAAAACGAAAACTCCCGATCCCTATTTTGATTGGGAGCTCAAAAGAAATAACAGCATCGACAGAAGCAGAGCAGTTCAAATGAGGAGGACAATTTGTCATGTGATTAATATAAAATATATGATTCTGAATTGTGAAGGATGATGACAAAATGGATAATATTGAGTATTGAGTATTGACCGACTTACACATTGAAGTTTTGTTTGATAGGGCTGAGTGAGCCGTTTCATCCTGTAGTATTCATCATCATATATTTGCTCTATCGCACTGAGTTGTCGGTGAAATTTGTTGTTGTTGTTGCTGGACTCCATTGACATTTAAATTTTGTTACGTAGATATTTAAACTGTCTTTTTTTGTCCCTTTGTTTTGTTATTTTATTTTATTTTACTATTATCATCTATTTTTCTTTTTCTATCCGCGTAATATTATTTGTATTATGTAATTGTAACTGTTTATTGTGATTGTATTTTTTACTCTCTTCTACTTCTTTCCACTTTCTCAAACTCGACACTCGAAACTCAAAATTTGAAACTGAAAGACCTCCGTCTTTTTTTTAATTGACTACAGACGTTAAAATAATATACAAAACACGTAATTTAACACTGTATTTTTTTCTTCTTCTTCTTTCTGTCCCCTTTCTTTTTCTTTTTATTTTTCTTTCCTTTCTTCTTAATGGACTGTACGAGTATAAATTTTATAGGTTTTTTTGTAAATACTCTTCGACTGACTACAAACTACAAACCACCAGCTACCGAATACCGAATACAGAATGCACAACACGTTCCTTTTTAGCCTTAAAAAAACTAAACACTCAACACTAAAAACACCATTATTTTTCCTTACGGCCTTTTTAACGACTCACTCGCCACTCAAAATCTCCTCAAAATCTCAAAACTTGCAAGTCCAAAGCCTCAAACCGCCGTATTTTTAATCAAGAACACACAAGTTTCACTCAAAATTACTCTCAACACTCAACACTGAATTCTGAACACTGAGCGCGAAATTTTATTGCTTATTGTTTGTATTTTGTATTTACACCAAGTTTTTTAAAGATAAAGCACAAAAAAAAGGAAAACAAAAACGGGTCTTGAAACTTGAATCTTGAATGTTGAAGAAATTAAAATAAATGAAATACTTTGATCTTGTTAACTTTTCTTTCTTATTGTTATTGTTGTGGTAAGTGGATAAATAAATAAATAAATAAATAAATGAGTGCATGAAAGAAAGAGCGAAAGAGAAACCGAATGACTGAATGAATAAATAAATGAATTATTGAGAAAAAATGTTTTGTACAAAGTAGAATTTAGAATCTAGAATTTAGATAAATAAATAAATAAAAGTAAAACGACTCTGAATGTTTATTATATTTTATATACTTGATACTAACTTGAGAGGATTTGCCGCGAAGCGACACGCTTTTAGTTTTTCGAGCTCCTAATTAATTACTATTTAATCTTTAATT
>JAQGBH010008191.1:0-10060 GCA_034698265.1 Sminthurinus aureus | reverse complement strand
GGGTTATCTTTTCAAAAGCAAAATATCCTGTACATTTTACATGGGATATTTTGCTTTTGAAAAGATAACCCTCGATACATACATGTATACAATGTACACATTAGCCATTATAGAATTCTCTCAAAATGTCATACAAAAACGTTTTTTTTTTCATAAACAGAAAATGATTAGTCTACTTTGCATAAAATTAATTCGCACTGTTGAATCTTGAATAAAATGAAAAATGAACAAGTAAAAATTGTAATTCATGTTTTTCAGACGACTTCTTCAAATGGGAGTGTATACTGCTGAACTCTTTGTAAATCTTGGACTATGCTGTTTCTACTCTCAACAATATGATATGACTTTGGTTTGTTTTCAAAGAGCACTGAACATTGCTACAGATGCGTGTGTAGCGGAAGTTTGGTATAATCTTGGACACATTGCAATGGTATGTAAAATGTACAATACAAATGGAATGGACGACATTCAACACGTTTTTTTTGATGAATTTGATTGCTATTTTTCAGTTTTCATGTCGTTTCAGTCTGTTCAGTTACATATGCACACACTACACACTACACATATCTAAATATTTTTAGATCTTGAGAAAGTTGAAGTTTGAAAAATAGCAACTAATTGACATTTGAAATTTGTCATATTTATATTATAGGGACTTTCCGATACAAGTTGGGCGAGCCAGTGCTTTCGACTGGCGATTGCTAATGATAATAATCATGCAGAAGCGTACAATAATATGGGAGTTTTGGAAGCTCGAAAAGGGAAGAATGACCAAGCTGTTGCCTTTTTCCAAACTGCAACGTCCATTGCTCCTCATCTTTTTGAACCGTTGTTTAACCAAGC
The DNA here is from genome assembly GCA_034698265.1 of Sminthurinus aureus. NCBI lineage: Eukaryota > Metazoa > Arthropoda > Collembola > Symphypleona > Katiannidae > Sminthurinus > Sminthurinus aureus. The sequence goes on along the minus strand of JAQGBH010008191.1, from coordinate 9,217 downwards.
AAAAATTGCTGATAGCGTGAGTTCCATTTTCAATTTCATGTTCCAATCTATAAAACATCCAAGTCTTATTTGCAGAGTTTTTAATGTTTAGTATTCTTACAAATCTTTAGCCTTATCCATGTTTTTTACTTTAAAAATTATTACTGGTTTTTTTAAATGTAGATGGGTGATTTACAAAACTCTTACATAATAGTTCAAAAGGCGCTTGATAACTATCCAGATCATGCAGATTCCAAAGATTTGCTAAAAAAACTACAAAAGTATTTTGAAACTATGTGATATCATAAATAATATGGAAAAATTGAAAATTGAATGTTATATCGACAAAACATAATGCATAATAAAGAACCGAACATGTGTATTTTTAATCAACTCTTTTCGATTATCGGTATTATTATTTTTTTGAATTTAGTATAATTTTATAGCCAGTAGCCAGTGTTATACATGTAATGAAATATTATGTTACACACTATACAGTAAACAGACATTACAGGCCTATACTTTGACATTTTTTGTTTTTCAGTCATTTTTTTCTTTATATGAATAAACTAAGTTAGTTCATAGTTAAAATTTTGATCGTTGAATTCTCTCATATTTTTTTTTACTTGTTACGACTTACAACGTAACAATAAACTAAGTTAGTCACACAACTCACAGCAGTCACAGTATAATTACAATTTAATTTCTGCACATACGTGGTAAGAATTAAGGAAAACAGGAAAGAAATATTTTTTAGTGATATAAATATTATTGAAAACGTCATAATAAACAGCTTTGTCCTTTTTGATGAGGCGTGGTGTAAAGCATGAACAGTATTATTTATAGCTAAATAAGCACACAAAATAAATACAGGCAACAGACACAAAATGTTCACAGTATTTATTGATATTTGTAATTTGTACACTGTACACAACACAGCTCACGGAGTAAACTACTTTGTTGCTCACAACTCACAACTCAAAACTCACGATTCATAATTCAGAATTCAGCAGTTGGTAACAGCTTACATGTGGAAAATGAGTTTGATCGTTATAGCTGTTGTTCTATAATATTTTTTATTTTTGTAATTGTGTACAACTCCTTTTGTATTTTGTATAGTTCCATTGTCATTGTCATTTGTAAGTAAGTGCGTGTGTATGTGATGAATAATACTATAAAAGCAATTACTCTTAATGTTTCTTGCTACAATATGAGCAAATGACGAATGGGAGGGCATGTTAATTTTTTTTTTTTCAACTTTATCAAACAAACGACTCTGTATAAATAATGCAGGATAGGCTAACTATAACTATAGATGGCCCCCGATAAAACAATTGTTACCATTATCATTGTGTTTGAATAAAACGGGGGAGTTGGATTATAAAAACGTTTGCAATATACAGAGTAATTACTGTTTTGACTTGATATCCTTTTTATTCATTACAACTACATGTATTTTGATAATAATTTTATTAAGCGAGAGTATGATGCTTTACCAAGGAAAGGCTATATGGATACATCTTAGACTCGTCGAAATAAAAAGAAACGACGACGACGGGAGGCTCTTTCCTTCCTCTGTTTGTCAGAAATGACATTAGTTTTCCTGCTCATTTTGTTCAGTGCTTGGCATTATGAGCATACACGCGCTGATTTACTTCCTGACCAATCAGAACGGCTTTTCATTGCCAATGAAGTATACAACACTCTCCCAGGAATTATGGGGAAAGCCTGGGGGCTATTTAAGGTAAATTCTTATTGTTCCTAGCCCACTTTTTCATTCACTTTGGGTTTCTCTCACTGCCAAAAAAAACAAACAAACAACAAAAACACAAAAAAAATATATTCAAAAGACAATCCTAATGAAAAATTTTTGGAAGGAGGCAGAAACCAAAGGCACGCTTAAAACAGAAGAATTTGAAAAGAATGTATTTTGGAACGATATTATACTAAAAGACTTGAAACCTATACATGAGGAACTAAAACTAATCGATCAAGTTGTTGAAGATCATTATCCTTCAAAATTTCTGAATCAAATTGTCAATTTGCTTGACTTGTGAGTTTATTTTACTTAACTATAATATGACTAATAAAAAGTTTGTGCATTATTTTTTTTTGTTCCTATTTTTAATTTTGAATGAGCAAAGAAAACGTGTTCATGTATACAGTCATTTTAATTTAATAAAGACAATAATTCAAGTATAGGCAAAAGCTTCAAGCTGCTTCCGATCACATAAAAAATACACCAAAAGTTGAACTAGTGGATTTTTGGAAAGAAGCTTGGGTCAAACTGTCCTCTATTGTGGAACAACTTCACTATCAATATGATTGGATTATTGGTCATGCATTTGTAAGGAAAAGTACTGATTCTAAATTTTAAACTTGAGTTTATTTTTATCACACTAACATAAAATAACTAAACTTGCTTCGTAAAAGGAAGAAAAATTCCCAGAAAATTTGGATCATAGTGTTGATGACGACTTGTACCTGCTGGTGAATGAAAAGACTCGATTTTACTTCACTTGGTACAAAATCAACAAAAGTGAACGAGGTAAAGAAAAAGTTTCAAAAGTCAATCGACCCAAAAGTTTCGTGGAAAGTTGATACTACAAAAAAAGACATTTAAATGCTACCGAGAACAAAATGGATAATAGACATTTAAATGTTTACTGAAAACATTTCCCGTTTCCTGACATTTTTTTTTTGTAGCAAGTGATGCAGAAAAACACGCTCATACAATGGACGATGTTGCGGGATCTTTGAAAATTGTCCTTCAAAATGGGAAGCAAGATGATACGGAATTTCCAAATAATTTATTTGTTGGACTCCGAGTACTCCTCAATGAGCATGTAATGTTTTTAATATTTTATTCAAAATTCAAAACTCAAAACTTGGTTTTGTGTTACTGTACAACTTATTATTCTGGAGAAATGAATGAATGAAAACTAATGATACATCTCCATAGCCAGAAATCGTTGGACCGTACAAAGACGTGGATTCTTACGGAAATCAAGCCAAATGTTTAGGAAATCAAGAAACTGTTGGAGTTCATGGTTTAGACTACGAAATTCCACTCTACGTTCTCCTTTACATATTAACTGCTGAAATGAAGTACTATGTAATGAGAAATATTGGAGAGATGCAACACTGTATTCGTGGTCAGTTGGTACACACATTTTCTTTACAAAAAGTCTCTTAGCTATAAAATTATATGACAGTACTACTTAATCATTATTACAGCTATTATCCCCCTATAACTAGTAACATGAATAGAAACATCTCATATTACAAATTCAAAACAAAAGTTTTTTATTTGCTCCCATTTTGTGTACAATCCATTTTCATTGTTTCACAATTTGATCTACAGACAAATGCAATTTCAAGATGGGTCCAGCATTGGAAAAACATTTAAAGATTTTTTATGAATTCTACTACAACGAAATGATCAAAGCCTTTAAAGTGGACGATGACCCCATCACACATGCTCCACCCGAAGCCTGGTTACCTATAAATTATAGTTACAAAATTATTCACATTTTATCTTTACGCGTGTATTGTGTTTTAATTAGTTTACCATATTTATGAGAAGCAGAGTTTTGCATGTTCTTTTTAGCTACAGAATACAGATATAAAATAGAGATAATAATAATCTAAACTAACCATTCTAAATCATTTAGGAATTGGAGATGTGATCCACCAGAGACGGAAAGTGATACACCTGGAAAAAGGAATTTTGTCGAAGGAGTCAGTTTTGCAAGATTTTATGATTTTGATACAGTACGTATTTTTCCAAACTATTTTTCAAATAAATTTTTAAACATTTTGTCGTTTTGATGGAGAGTGAACAGTGAGCCGAGAGGGAAAATTAAACTAAAATACATTGTACAATACGCATTTAGAGTTTTATGGCAGAAGAACGGAACCTTTCCCTTACTCAAACATGTCGAGACAGTTGTGACATGTTTGATGGTGCATATTCTTCCGTACCGTGTGAATCTGATGAATGGCAGTGTTTGGAAAGTGATGATGATTTTGACTGTTGGGAAAAACAAAGGCTTGGACAGGATTGCCCTGGAACACAAAGAACCATTTGCCCCAACAGTGGACTGTCCGTAAGTTGTCAAAATAGTCAAAAATAATGGGATAAAAAGTAAAAGGCAGCATCAAGTATTAAGTACGAATTACGAAAAGTAGACACAAAATTAGTTTTCTTTCTCAATTTTCAGTGCACCACAACGAGGATAAAAAATGCAAAAGTGTGTAAAGGAGAGTCAGAGAATCGCTACATTGAGTTTATTCAATCGGATGGCAAAATGTACAAACAGCTGGGAGAAAGTATGAAAAACATTTAGTATACAATTAAATTGTTTACATAATTTTAAAAATTATATTAGGTTTTTTTCTGTTGAATAATAGAGACGACATGTCAAACCAAGTTGGAGAAAGTACGTTCCAATCAAATTTCCGAACGATCCGGTATAACCAAATATGAACCTCAGCAGTGTGAGGTGTGTTTGTGCAAATGTTATGAACCTTTGGGACCGAGCAGTCACCGGTTTATCAGCATCGTTCCTCAAATGTCCGACATTTCCAATAACCGAGTTGTTGTTGGAGTTCGTTTTGTGAAAATTGGGGATCAAATACACATACAGGTATTTTCATTCAATTTTCCATAACCCAATTGACTTTTCACCTGTAAACATGAAAAATAAAAAAACGAATGGACATGTATATATTTGACCATGAAAATTTTCATCATAGATTGCGGATGCTGCCACGACAAGTCAAGGACTTGTTGATAATTCCACAGTTCAGTGGGTTGAAAATCCTCCGGTGGAAAACACAAATTTTTCTCAAGTTTTCCGTCTAGGTCGAGAGTCTAAAAATATACTTCTTGATGAGGTGGTTGCACCTCAAGGATATGCAATCACCGGTGTTCGACTCAAACCAATTCACATCCCAATCGATCGATACATTGAAACAGAAGTGGTTCTTCAAATTCATGTAAACAATAATTAAATAAATAAATAATGTTGCATAATATAAATTATAAACTAAATTAAAAGTAAAAGATTTAGCAAAAATATTATGCAAAAAATAAATAAATAAAAATTTGAATTTCGATTTTCTTTTTTTTTTCTTACAGGTAACTGCCATGCATGAGACAGGTGAATTGGATCTCTCAGACGCTGGTTGGGTTTTTAATTTCAATGACTCCAGATTTCGGTCGGAAATTGACATTGAAAATTCAGAACATCCAATAAATGCAATCGGAGCATCACATCCCATCTCTAAAACAAACCAATACCTGAGAGTACAAGGGTCATCATTGAAAAAGGATGCAGGTCAGACGCCCGTCCCCTTTTTCGACACTCAAGAAATGATAATGAATAGTGAAAATATGACACATTTACGAGGGATCGGCCTCTACTTCAAGACAACGCCAGGATTTGGTGGATTCCTCGGTTTTCGGCTAATTAGTGAAGTACAACTTGACTTACCTGCTGATCCCAGGTTCAACTTGTGGTATTTTGTTTTACTGGAAGATCGTAAAAAGAAAGAAGGCTCCATAAAAGTACGGCCATTACCACCGATTCCTCCTTTTGCCCCAAGACCTCGATTCAAACTACCTACAACAGAACAAGAAGGAAATCAAAAGCAAGAATCACCGTCTGTGGAGGCGAACACTGAAGCTCCAAAGTCCGAATCCTGAGAAAACATGTACTCGTAGGAAGAACAACCGAGTGGCTCATTAGTTTTTTACGAAGGATCTTTGTAGACCATGTTCTTCGTCTCATCACTTTCTAATCATAGACTGTCTTTTTACTTTCTACTTATATTTTTAAGGTTCAGGAATCTTAGTTCCTGCTATAGCAAAGTAGTTAGTAGTAGTAGTAGTAAGACAACAAAATTTCACTATACAGAAAACACGTTTATATTCACGTTTATGTTTGTCTTTGTGCTTTGTGCATGCATACAATTATCTATTGCATTGCAGCAGAAAAAAAACTACGGGTAAGGTTTAAGGTTACTTCATTGTTTATGTTTACAATAATTAAACCTTCGATTATTTATGCAATTGTTGATTTGTTTTGCTATCAAAAAGTATTGAATGAACGTTGTGTTTTGTCGTATTGTGCAGATATTTGGTATTTTTCATAGTGAACAAAGTTGTCTATGTAAGTAAAAAGTAGTTTGATTTACCGTTTCCGATTGGATTGTACGAATACAAAAATATAAAATTGTGAATATAATGTTTTAAAAACGGTCAAATTTCAATTTTATTTTTTGAAAAAATTGTCTGTGTGATAATTTTGTTGTTGTATACTCTAGGAGTTAAAAACTAAAACTTACTACTAGTAAATCGTAAATGCACGATACTCTAATGTACTAAGTTAACTTTGGATATGGAAAAAAAATTGTACTATTTTTGAATAATGTTTCTTATGGAAATTTATTTACTTATAATTTAAAATGCAAAAGAAACTAAAGGATAAAAAAAGAGTAAAATAACTTACAAGACTGTTGAAGACGAAATAAAATTACAACTTGTCAGCGTTTCTTGGTTTTACGTTGTTTTGTGTCCAAAAAATATTCGTTCTTTTTGTAGTTTGTTGATGGTTCACTAGACAAAAATTTGACGGAACGGATGACTTGTGACTACTTGCATGGAAATGAAGAAAATAGTAACATTATTTCTGAGATGGCTAAACAATTTTTAATTGGTTGCAAATGATATTGTATTGACTTTAATTGCCCTCATTGTAATTTTGGCTTCTCATGGCCAAAAGAATGAAACAGTCTGAGCCTCTCATTTACTACGTCTTGACGCATGTGAAACGAATGTACCACTATATAGTTTGCATGAAAAATTCAACTAGTACAAAGTATTCTTATGCATGAACTAAACAGTTTTATGAATCCTAAATGGCTACAGCTTGAGCATGAAATCCTATTGTTCTCTTTCAACGAATGAAATAACAAATGGACGAATAATATTGAATGGCTTTTTTCTGAATATTGAACTTGAGAGCCTCCCATAATGTTTTTCTATCCTGATAATATTATATCGACTGAGAAAGACATGAAAAATCTACAGAATTTTGACCGATTGGTCATTCTGTGTCTCATTCTAAAGTTAAACGGAGACATAAGTGTCGGTGCAAGTAACTTCCTCGAATTAGACGAGGAAATAAGTCATGATGTTGATTCAGCTGTGGAACAACATCAACTACCATTAAATGTAGCCGTAAAGTCTCAAGTGAATAAGAAATTACAAAAAAGTTCTCAAGCACTCAAAAATGCTCTCAGTCGGAAAAAGCAAAAACTTTCCTTAGTTGAAGTTGAAAACAAGGACTCGGAAATTCCTAAAGGTTTGCCACAAGCCCCAGGAATGAAACTGGGATTAGATTTAATACCACAACAAACAGATAAAATTGTACAAAAGCTAAAAATACCAAATTTACCAGGATTCGGAGGTGTCGAGAGTCCTAGTCCAGCAGTCACAAAAAATAAAATAGTTTCTACAGCACATCAAGTTTCTCACGATGACTATATTGAACCTTCAGATATTGGTAACAAGCTCGCCAGTGTCAAAAAAACTGTAAATGGTACATCTGGTATCATTCCTGGCGGCTCTTTAACTAAACCAAAGCAAGGAAAGGGTAAAAAAAATAAGAACATTATTTCATCCGGAGGCAAATTGAAAAAAAAGGGATCTGTAAAACTTCCCGGAACTAAAAGTACAAATCGTCAAAAGGGAGGAAAAGAAGGGATTCGCAAAACACAAAAGACTACTACTGCTCCTGCTGTAAAGCAAAAAACTAATAGTGAGATAGCAGAAAATCCTGAAGAAATAGAAAATGAAGATTTTTATGATGACGAAGAAAGTGAGCTTGAAGAGTCTGAGGAAATTATTGTGCCTTCCACAGAAAAGCCAAGTGCCATTATAACGCTTCTTACAACAGGAGCAGTAAATCCAACCAAAGTTCCGAACAAGAAAAAGCAAGGCAAGCCCCAAAAATCCAAAAATGAAAATTCAGTAAAAGATAATGCTGTCAAAGATACCCAAGATCTATCAGAGGAAGACACCAGCTTCCAGGCAACTACAGAACAAATAAGTGAGTTAAACACGAATGAAAATATGACAACTAAAAAAGTCACAACGTTAAAACCCATTAAGGTTGGGAAATACATCATGACAAAGGCAACAAATTCAAACTCGCACAAGACTTCTGCTCCCACTGCCAAAAGCAAAAGACCATCCGAGAAAGGATACAATGTAGCTGAAAATTCAAACCCAGCCCTTAACGAAACACAGCCCAGAAAAAAAGTACAAGAAACCTCATCTCCTTCAGAAGACCTCAACGGTGTGACAAACGACACACAAATAAATTCAACCAATATAATTGGAAATATAAACGAGCAGTTAGCAAATGAAAAGGCGACAGCTAATCCAGCAACAACGTTATCAAACACATCCGAGGGTAAACCTGGACCAAAAATAACCCTAGAGCAAAATAATGAGGAGAAACCAACAAATCAAAATAATGTACAAGACACCACAACACTAGTTGCAGATAATAGTGTACAGACTTCCAATCAACCTAATCTAACAAGCAACACTATTTCACAAGAATCAAAAGGTAACCAACCCTCTGCATCTCCTTCAACCAGTACGAAAAAAGCGGCTCTCGCAAAATCGGGAACTCCACTTTCTCAAAGCACACCAGCTCTTGCTGCAAACGAGGTTTCTGCACAAAACGGAAAGGCCTTGCCTCAAGCTCCCAACAACCGACAACCTGAAGACCAGAAAGCCAATCTACCAAAGTCCGGTGCAAAAGCAGGCTCTGACACATCACCAGTTGGCAATAACGACGCTACACAAGACAGTGACATAAATCGACCACAGTCCTCTGACACGATTTCGCCCAGTGAGAGAAAAGCCGCCGTGGCCAAATCCGGAACTAAACTTTCCCAAGGTGGATCTGATGTTGCTGCGAATGACTTTTCTGCTCAACGTGAACAAGTATCAGCCCAGACTTCCAACACTGGACAACCAGACAACAAGGAACTCAAACTACCGAAATCCGGGGTAAAACCAGGCTCTGACACATCCGATGTCGGCAATAACGACGCTACACAAAACAGTGAACTTAAAAAATTGAAGCCTTCTAAAGCACTTACACCAACTGACACAAAAGCAGCTCTTGCCAAAGTCGGAACTAAGCTTTCTTCAGGC
>JAQGBH010008190.1:0-10060 GCA_034698265.1 Sminthurinus aureus | reverse complement strand
TCCTGGGTAGGGTCATTAGTATTTTTTAAATAATACTGCATGTATACATTCATCTATATTTCAGCTACAAGATACTGAAATGTCACGGCTGTTGGTTACGACTTTGAATTCATTTTTGGGTTGCGTAAGCTATTTTTCCAAAAATCAAAAATTGTAAGCTAACTTCCCAACGCCTGTTTAATATAATATTGTTGGCAAAAACTTTGGACTTTCCTTTACTAACCCCAGTTGGAGTTGCTTTGATAATCTCATTAGTTTTGACGATATAAGAAAAAAAAATCGTTAACATTTTTTTGGGACACCCTGTATAAAACACAGGCCAAGTAGGAAAACCTGTTTTAAATTATCTTAACCAATCGATCAATTACGCAAAACTGGATTGCGAAAACAACGAAACTTCCTCTGCGATTGACGTTCCTTTGCGAGCAAGTCCACACATTAAATATTTTCCTCCGCTGCGTATTAAGTTCATTAATCAACACTAAATATTTCAAAGTTGTCGTAAATATTTAAAGTTTAAAATAAATGGTGACAAAATGAAGGTACCAAATAAATGTAGATTTAAAATGAGTAAAGTTGACGCGTGGACGAGATTCGGTTCAATTTGGCCATCATTATTTTTTTTGCTATGCTCTCGAGTTCTTTCTGTTGAAACCAATAACTTTTGTGACACAAAGATTTTGGATAGAAACAATCGGAATCGAATGACGATAATACACGATGAGCACCTAATTTCTTGTGAATCGACACGGCCAATCAACTGGAATATCTGGCTCATTTCACATGTAACTTTTACCCTTATTTACTCTTAAAACGCTTTTCAATTTCAATATCAGCTATTATATTTTCAAATGGTTAAATTAATTTTTAATTCCAATTTCAATTGTAAAAGCATCAGCCAATTTTATCAGCTGAAACTGAGGTGCAGCGGCCGTTTCAAATTGAAACAAAAGTCGTCACTTGTCCCTCGTCCAAGTTTTCACTTTCACCTGGTGCAAAAAATGAAACAATTCCTTATTATTTTAACTCCACAATTAAGCTCAATAAACAGATTCCACACCCTTTAATACTGGACATTTTTTGTCGCTCTTTTACACACACCACAAAGTCAACAAGTTTCCCAGGATTCAAAATAACTAAATATAGCCTGAAGGGACCACTCCACGCTGAAGGTACAATAAAATAAAAATGAATCATAAAATTAATTACGCGTATAAAAATTCAAACCTTTGGAAAAAAACATCATTGAAATTTGACAATTTCTGTTTTTTGAAGAGCTTAAATCATCAAGTTTTGCGCCGTATCCGGCGGAATGTGAAAATCGTATTGAATCGACTGGAACTTGTTCCTGCCGAGCCCCACCAATTCTGCATTGTGAAAACTTGATCGAGTGCCGTTTTCTGGTTCATTGGAAATCTGTAAGCAATGATTTATTAGCAACGATTATCGATTATTGATGGCGCGTGACCAAAATACAAATACAAATTAAACGGGTCAAATTACTCAAAATCAATTTGACTTTAGCGTATTTGTTGTATTTAAGCAAAACAAAAAGATGGCGTGTGAGGCGATTGGATTCCAAAGACTGTGCGACGACAATTCAATTTTTCGTCCGAATCCATTGGCAAAAGGCGGAATTTTATTCTGTGACTCAAAAAGCCCAAATCACACCCCGTACATTTCGTTTTTCCCCATGACTCAAAAACAAAAAGAAAGACAATCGAATGCTTCCAGCGCGACAAGTCACACAGCAGATGAAAATCTCACCGAAATCCGTAAAACAATTCAACTTTTATTCCATTTTTTGCTTTGGTCCACTGCCAACTAGCGGCGATGATGAACATGAAATAATGCTAATTTCCTTTTTAGAAATCCTTGGTGATGACCTTGAAACTTTTCAGCAGTTCTTGAAGCTTTCCTCTTTGCCCCGTCATGATGAAAAAGAAATTACATGGAAAACCGGAGTTGAGTTTGAGTGCAAAGGGCCCGCATTTCTCTTCCTTCAAGGATTTCTCTGGAAAGTGGAAATCAAAGTCCAGGATAAAGCACAAAAATCTCATTTACTACCAAATTTCACCATTTCTGGTAATATGTTTGTAGAATATGTAAATTTCTATATTATCAAATTTAAGTTTGAAATACGCTTCTGCATAACGCAAATCAAATGTTTCAGAATCCATAACGGAGAATTTATCAAACAAATTTGTGACTTCAACACTGCGGATTTCGCCCAATACGCGAAACGAGAGTTCTGTTTTGAACGTGACTTGTCAAGCCTTTGTGAATGATAGAACCTTTTTTGTACACTCAAACCTCATTCTCGAACTTCAAGGTAAAACCAGTGTTTGATTTTCAATTTGAAAAATTAAATTAAATGACTAATTATGTCGCAAGTTGAATGAAAACAACCCTTGCGGTATAATAATCACGAAAAACGTCACGTAATTCTAAAGAATGTGCTATTGAAATGCGACGCATAATGTCGTAATTTCATCATGATTGTACCGCAAGGGTTGTTTTCATAAAACATTTGACATAAGGATTAATAGTTCGATTTTGCCAGTGTACAAGCCGAAAATCTTCCCGAAGATGCAATGTGTTTTAAGCAAAATTTTGTAGTAAGTAATTGTGTTTCACCACACATTTTAAGCTTGATTACGATTAGTTTTTTTGTTTTGACTTCCCCCTATTTTTTTCTCAATTTTAGTTATTTTTGTCAACCGGATGAACATGTTCACAACGATAATTTGACTTTGACGTGGCACAAAGACTTGGGCGAGGTAACCTCACTTTAAATTGTTATGGTGTCATTTTGATTTTGTGGTCCTAGTCGCTGCAAATTTCCTAAATTCAATACTCACTCTCTACACGTTACATTTCTGCATAATTCTTCAGGAATTGGAAAAGAGTAAGGATGGCCCGAAGTGGGGTAAATCTTTTCTAAAATGCCCAAATGAAACAATAACTTGTATTGCAACTTTGCCAAATGGAGTCAAAACCTCCCAAAGTTTCACAAAGGACGAGTGCGAGAAATTAGCGGACGAGAATAACTGCACAGGAATTTTGGATGCGAGCACAAACACAGCCGCCGTTTTTACTTCCACATCAACAACAACAGTAACTCCAAATAATTCCTCAGGCAGCAGCGTTGACCCAACTTCTACGCATCCCTCAAATCAGACAGGTTCGCAAACTCAAATCTCATGTTGCATTTTTGAACATGAATTTATTATTTTTCTCCTACTTGAAGAAAAAGTCATGTAACCCAATTCAATTCCAGGTTCTGAGAAACAGAAAGAGAAAGCTGGAACGAGTATGCAAATCATCGTCGTCGTCGTTTCCGGTTGTTTTGGAGTTTGCCTTTTGATTTTCATTCCGTGCGTGCTTATTTTGATGCAAAAAAATCGAAAGCAGAGAGAGCGGCTCAAATTCAGCGATGAAGAAGTCGAGGATTTTATGCAAGGAAAGGATTCCGTTCATTTTATTCCGTATGACACGTCACTAGAAATTCCAAAGGATCAAATCACAATCGGTAATTTTACCACATTTTAATCTGTTTTGCATTGCAAATTACGAGATGATTAAAAATGAATGTTTTTGATTTGTACACAAAGGAACAAAGTTGTTGGGTTCTGGAGCATTCGGAAAAGTGATCGAGGGTGAATTCCGTGAACGAAAAGTTGCCATCAAAACCGTGAATAAATCTGCGGACATGCAATATTTCAAAGCTCTTTTGTCAGAGATCAAAATCATGGGTTTTGTGGGCAAACACGAAAACATTTTGGAATTGGTAGGAGCCTGCACTTGGGACATCAAAAAAAGTAATCAACACAACAAATCAAGTGAAAATATAAAAATTATTTCATTGAAAAATTTTTAATCTTTCTTCTTGTATCAAATTCAGGAAATGTGTACGTTGTGTTCGAGTTGTGTGAAAATGGAAATCTGGTCCAGTTTCTTCGCAAGAATCGTGACAATTTTGAAAATCAATTTGAGAAGCCAACAGTTGCTAAAAACGCGACTGACAGGTAAAAAACAAGTAAATTTTGTCTGTTAAGGCTGTTAAAATTAAAGTCCGAAACTGTTTTACTTTTTTAACTTTTTCAGTAGAAAGTCAAAGATTCAAAGGATTTCGATGATTTTTGGAGTGGACACCCCTCAGAAAACTCATAAAATGGCGAGTCAAGATTTGGTTCGCTGGTCTTTTGAAATTGCATCCGGAATGGACGTCATTGCACAGAAAAATATTTATCACGGAGATTTGGCCGCACGAAACATTTTGTTGGATGAAAATCTGGTGGCCAAAGTCGGGGATTTCGGCCTGAGTCGTCAATTGTTTGAATATTCCGTCTACGTCCAAAAAACAGCAGTAATTCTCAAAATTTGACAAATTATTTTATCTTTTCTGATTTTTGATTCACTTTGACTAAAACCATGTCAAATTCTTGCCCTTTTTTCTAGTGTCCTTTGCCTCTGAAATGGATGTCGATCGAGTCGCTTCGAGATCTTGAATTCTCAATTCAGTCGGACGTTTGGAGTTTCGGCATCACTTTGTGGGAAATTTTCAGTCTCGGCTGTCAACCATATCCGAATTCCGAGTGGAATTTCACGAGCTGGAAAAGGCTTTTGGACGGTGAAAGAATGGAAAAACCGGATTACGCATCAACTTCAATGTAAAAAATAAATACTTTGAATTCTTTTGTACGACTATTTTGAATTCTAACGCATTTTCGCTTAGTTCTAACTTTTACTTTCTCTTTTTTTGTTGTGTATTTTTAGTTACAAAATCATGCTAAAATGCTGGAATGAAAAACCGAGTGATCGACCAACTTTCACTCAACTCAAAACCATGTTCGAGGAAGAATGTGGAAAATTCCCGTAAGTGAGTCAAAGTACTTTTAATTTTTATTGTGCTTCGATAAACAAGAAACAAGGATACGACCGAAACTCAAATCCCCTTGACCTAGAACAAGACCCGTTTCTGTTCTAGTTTTAAGAGATCGTAAATTGAAGAGTTAAAACAAGTTTTCAAGACGAGTAAATTATTATAACTTGAAGGTTCATTTGGCAAAAAACTTTGCTGTTTTTCATGCATGAATAAAAATGATTTTTAATTGATTTGCAGACTTTTGATTCGCATTTACTGGATTATATCCAAATTTTAACTTTTATTGAAAACATTGACGACGGCATCGAAATTGCAACATTTATTATTTGCATCATTTTTGGTCACATTTTTCCTCCGTGGTTTGTCGTCGTCTTTTGCCAATAGCAAAAGTATTTCAACTTCTGAGTTCTTTTGTACTAGCGAATGAAGCGTTGTAAAGGAAATTGAGAATGGAAAAATGCAAAGGAAGTGGCGAAAGAGGAAACTGAAAGAGGTTAATTAAATTACTCAATCGAGCATGTATTACGCACGGATTTAACATGTATTGTAGATTTTATACAGCGGGTTAAATGTACAAAGTCAAAAGTCTAATTTTCTCTCTCTCTCTCTCGAGCTGCCACTAATTCTATTTTCGTATTCGAAAAATAAAAACGACAGACAACAGACCACTTAAATTTACTTTTCCTCCAAACAACTTTTCTTTGAAAAATATACAATCCATTTTTCTCTTCCTTTGGAAGGAAAAGTTTTCTACACATGAATTTAAGGATTTTCCCAATTGAAACTTGAAGTCGTTACTAAAATTGTATTTTCATTAAAATAAAGAGGCAAAGTTGATTTAAAATGGTTCAAACGGGCTTGTCAATTATTTTGGTACTAGTTTTTGCAGTTTTTTCTGTTGCAGGTCTTCGCATAAGTATAAATGCTTCATCTACAACTAAAAGGACACCAACGACAGAGACTGATGAACCAATTTGTGACACAAACCTTTCAGAGAGAAATAATGGAAACCCAAAAATGCGGCGAAATGGACAAATACTCTACTGTGAATCCACACAGCCCATCAACTGGATTTTTGACCACATTTTCCAGGTAATTTTCGATTTTGACTTGCTTTACAAATTCTTTTCAATGTCAATGTCAAATGTCAATGTCAACGCCAACTGTTTACTTCGCACAAGGATTAACGTGATTTTTTAATAATTATAAAAAGAAACCGACCACCAGTAAAAGCGAAGAGGACTGGCCATTTAGAATTGAAACCAAAATGGTCGCCTGTGGCAACGAAGAAACTTCACTTGTTCCTTTGGAGGATAATTCAACGATTCCGTACTTTTTCGCATCCAATCTCACTTTCACTGAAAGAAATCCCTACAAAACTTTTGGCATTTCCTGCGGCGTTTTCACCAGCTCCACATCATACTCAATTAGTATTCCAAAGGCTAGAATTAGTTTCAATCAAAAGGGAGGTTTCAGCTTCAATTTTCAAACAGGTAAAAGACAACAGTCATTATTTATAATTCACATTTATTTAAGATTTTGGAACACATTTTGCTAAAAACTTAATGGGTTTTAATGGGAAATAAATTCAAGGGCTTTCACCGCCAAAACCGTCTGAATGTGGTGAAATAATTCTTGACTTTGATAATTCAACTGGAGAATGCGGCTGCGGATCAAACCTTGACGCACAAGAGAAAATTATTACACGAACCCAATTTTTGTCTTGTAAGGATTTGGCGAGCTGTCGTCTTTTGGCTGGCTCAACTTTCGTAAGCGATCAAAAATAACAACAGTAAAAAATTTTCAATGGAAAAAAACTTGATTCTTTTGACAGGTTGCGTATTTTCACGCTTTATGTATAGAAAAGTTCGTATGAGGCGAGAGTAGAGGATCGATGCAACGTCACCTCATTTTCACTTCCACAATCCTTAAACAAAGCTGGAATATTATTCTGCCCGTCGGCTAAACCAGATCAAAGTCCGTACGCTTTATTTTTTCCAATACCCACAAAAATGACGACTGATGGAAGTGAAAACAACACGATCCAAATTCGTAAAAACAAATTAGATTTTTGACCCCATTGTTTATGTTCAACTCAAAAAATATTTTTTGCCTTGATGAAAAATTGTCATAATTTGCATTAAATTATGACAATTTTTAAACCTAAAATTTCACCGTTCTGCAGAAATCCTTGACAATGACTCTGCAAATTATGAGCAGTTTTTGGACCTTTTCATTTTGCATCCTAAAGCTGGACAAGAAATCACGAGGAAAACTGGAGTCGAGATTGAGTGCAAAGGGCCGGCGTTTCTTTTCATTCGAGATTTTCTCTGGACCGTGGGAGTTGAGGACGCGGATTTGAATTCCAATTTCCTATCAAAGTTTAGCTTTTCAGGTGCTAAAAATATATAATATAAGAAATTAAATTATCTCGAGTCGTAGCACTGCGTAAAATGTACAATCTAGAATGTACAAAAATGTTTTCCGTTTTTATGTTCAGCTTCAAAACTGGAAACGGGAGGAAATGGTGAGGAATTAGTGACTTCGACATTCCTGATTTTGCCCGATGAGCAAAATACAAGTTCAGTTGTCACTGTGATTTGTCAGGCGGCTGTGAACGACAGGCCTTTTCTTGTGCAGTCAATTCTCACCGTTGAACTGCAAGGTAAACACCGATAAAAAACAAGATATGTAATTTTTTATTTTGATTTTTGCGAAGCCTCAAGTTGAAGATCATATTATGAACTGCATTGATATTGTGATTTTGACTTTTGACATTTGACAGTGCACAAGCCGAAAATCCGCAAAGAGTTCAAATGCCAATACAAAATAGTTGTCGAGTGCGTGATTCTTAAAATAACACGACACCAAATATCGAATATCAAATGTATCACGTCCAAACTCCAAACTCGCATCTGTAAATATGATCCATGTTCAATGTCTGTTTTCCCCTTTTTTAAGGTATTTTTGTTACCTGGAACAAGTTGGTTTCAAAGACAATGTCCGTCTGACTTGGAGGAACGATTCGGATCATGTAAACTCATTTCATTTCAAAATTTGTGCATGTAATAGAATTCAATTCCAATTCGATATTCGTAATTCAAGCTTTTAGCACTGCAAAAAATTTTTATGTGCCTCTACAAAAACTTTTCAGGAATTGGAAAAGAGTAAGAATGATCCGGATTGGGGAAAATACTTTGAGAAGTGTCCCAATGAAACTTTAACTTGTGTTGCAACTTTGCCAAACGGAATCCAAAGCTCCCAAAGTTTCACGAGAGACGACTGCATCAAATTTGCGCAAGAAAGTAATTGTACAGAAATTTTGCTTGCGGAGTCAAACCCCACTGTAACATTCCCAGGTAAAAAACTAGTAAAACAAGATAAACTTTGATTTTTCATCCTCGGAATTCAATTAAATAAATCATACTAAAAAACCTGGATTCTTATTGCAATTTTGAAAGCCGAGAAGCCGGAAATTCACACAGCGATCAAATGTGTACGCGGAGTATTTGTAAAGTGCGTAATTATTCTGTATACATCTTTCGTATCAAAACCTACTGCGCTACATGAAAAATAAAGCACTGAATACTGAGTACGTCATTTTTTGCTCTGCTTTAGTTATTATTGCCGCATGAGGAAAACTGCTGATAATTTTGTTGTAACTTGGCACAACGACTCGGGTCATGTAAACTTAATTTTCTCCCATTTTCTTCTTTATTCTTCGTTTTGATGGTCTATGCAAATTTTTTTAGCTGACTTCCAATTCAATTCAATTTTGTCTTGCGTTATTTTCTAGCAATTGCAAGTCAATGAGGCTGATCCGGCGTGGGGAAAATCCTTTCTGAAATGTCCGGATGAAAGCATAACTTGTGTTGCAGCTTTGTCAGCCGGAGTTACAAATTCCCACAAGTTCACGACTGCCGACTGCGAGGAGTTCAAACGGGGAAATAACTGTGGTGGAGCTTCGGCTGATAAACAAGAGAAAGAGAAAGTTGGAGGTAGTGATGAAAAATCTAAATGTGCTGGACACTTTTGCATTTTTTGAACAAACTTTTTCAAATGTTCATTTTTACGATGCGAAGCAGAGTATTGTTTTTCTTGTGTCCGGCAGGATGTCTGTGCACATTGGAGTAATGTGAGACAACGAAACTAGCGCCACCTAGGGGGGGGATTTTTAACTAGTCAGCGCCCTCTAGCGTGAAAATTTTCAAACTAGTGGACAAAATAATTATATGGAGAATTCTTATACTCTGCTTCACATCGGGAGCCTAAAGCACTTATGCTTTCTAGGCGAAATCCTCCCTCCGTGAGGATTTTTGACTTTATTGGATATGCAATATTATTTGTGTAATAATTTTTCCTTTGTTTGATGTTAGAATCTGTCAAAATTGGTGAAATAATTGGAATTGTTGTTGCCGTGGTAATTTTTTTGCTGGCGTTCGGCTTCCTTGCCTACAAATATTGGCAGACGAGGGTAAATTTTCTTAAGCTTTTTCTATTTATTTTTTGAACAGAATCCAGTTTCTCCGGTTCCGGAAATGCTCATTTATTTCCTGCTGAACTGACTCTTTTCATTTAAAACTTGAAACAGAAAGAATTGCGGCTTTTGACGTCAAACGAAATTGATGAATTTGTTAACGGAGATCCAGATAAACTGAAGAATGTGGAGATTCAAGGCGAAAATGTTCATTTACTCCCGTTCGACAAAAAATATGAAGTTTCCGACTCTGATTATTCCATCGGTATCCACATTTTAAATCATGAAATGTTTAATCAATTTCCACGCCTTTTAAAATCCACAAAATTTCATTTATGTCAAATCCTTTTTCAGACATGTCCGTGAAGTTATACCGACATACCGACGACGAATCATACCGACGCCCATAACCTTTTTGTTTCTCAATGAAATTCCACCAATTTTTTTCTAAAACGCTCCTTGTGATGTAAAGCAAGCATACAAGGTGGCGGACCTGGATTCCATTGACACCCCTCCCCCCACTACCCCAATAACTACGATTTTTCAATATTTTAAGTAAACAAATGCCTCTAGACTTTTTGTTTTTCAATAGATCCTTCTGAAATTAATAGGGCACGTTGACATGAACCTATCCGACGTATTTCAGGTGGCGGACACGGGATACAATACCCAGCGGTCTTTACAAAAAATCCCGA
>JAQGBH010008189.1:0-10060 GCA_034698265.1 Sminthurinus aureus | reverse complement strand
GCTTATTTGTCCAGTCAAAATTTGTACTATGTCTTATTTGGGACGAGACTTAGAAAAATTTTAATATATGCAGGTAAGCCGATACAACTCTGGAGCCACTCATGTATAATGTATAATGTTCTTCTGCAGAAAATGTGCATAATATAGTGCTAGTGTCAGCATTTTAGTCAAATAAAAACTTAGAACGGAGAGAAAAAGAATGTTCGGAAATTCAATGTTTCGTAGCTGTACTTGAACTTTCATAGAAAGATTCAAATTTTCCACGTGTGTACAAAGTACAAATCATCTGTGAGTGGTAAAAAGACCTAAAACATTCTACACACTAGTAACTAACATAATGAGGCTACTTGCGAGGCAAACTGTTAGTTTAGCACAAAAGTTAATACGAAAGAGATCTATCATGACGTCTACGTCTAATAAAGATAACTCTAATAGTAGTAAAGACCACTTAGAAGTTACAAAGAATCAAAGTCGGAATCAAAGTTTACATGACGCTCGGGTTGAAATAATACGGGACATTTCTCCAACTGTCAAAGAACTAATATTAAAGGTTGAAAAGGCTAAAGATGGGAGCAAATTTCAATTTCTTTCAGGCCAATGGTGCGTTTGAACTTTCTTTTTCAAATTACTTTACTTATGTCATTTTAATGCATGTATTGAATTTTGAATTGGAATAATTTTAAATTTTGCTTTGTACTGTGTACAAAATTCTTGAATGAATGTTCTTGTATTTTATATTTTATTATCACAATTGTTAATTTTTCGGTTTGTTTTACTGATAGGCTGGACGTTTATCTTCCAAATGTGGACAAAGTTGGTGGATTCAGTTTAACTTCAACTCCTCGTCTTATGAATTTAGAAGATAAAGTAACTTTAGCTGTCAAATATTCAACTTGGGCACCTGCTTTTTGGATTCACACAAAGGTTCGCTCTCAACATATGAAATGGCAAAGATTTCTATTTTAAAACTAAAAACTAGATGTAACTTTTTATTCTGATCGTTTGTTCAAAATTCAAAATTCAAAGCTTTTTCATATGAGTTTGACATGATTCATTTATGACTTATATGATTATAATTGCTGTTTGGTACAGTGTCAACCAGGATCCAATTTAAAAATTCAATGTGGTGGAGACTTTTACCTTTCACCGTCGCAGACTAGTTCAAACCATGATTATTTATTTGTAGCAGGTGGAGTTGGAATAAATCCGATTGCCTCCATGATATTTCACTTACATGAAATTAAGAATGATCGCAATATCACGCTACTTTATTCTGCTAAGTGTCAACGGGAACTCATTTTTAGGGTAAGTAAAACATTATACATTATACAATAATATTATTGTTTTCGCCTTTTTACTTGTAGACGTCCCTGAGACATTAAATTACGTAACTGTAAAAGTCTCTCCACAGTCCACAGTCCTCATGTATAAAATATAAAGTTCTTTGTTACTTTTTAATTTTTTTACCTATACCTATAGATGATTTTATACGGACTATGCAAAAGTGAAAAATGTTAACTATTTTCCCATGCATTAAAATCTAATTTTCACTATCCCTTTCATAACACTAGTGGAATAATGAGATTCTAATTCAACATATTTTACGTGAATGAAGAAACAGCTTTTGTTTTCACTAACAAAAGTAAGTTTTATAACTCACTTCATTAATTTCCCATTTGGTTTGAATTGTGTATATTTTAACTTTTAACACATTCAGGAACAATTTGACGCATTAGCAGCTCAAAATCCCAAGTTTAAGATTGAGTATTATGTAACCTGCACAAGATTAGCAAATGAGGGTAAACCGATCGACTGGACACCATCTTTCAAATATCATGGTATGTTCATTGTTCGTGTACTGTGTACAATAGATACATAGTTAAAGATTAAATGCATATATATACATGTTATGTAGTATGTAGTAACGACTTCAAATCATCACGAAAGCATGCCATACAGATTTTGCAATATAAAATGACGACTAATGGGCTGACACATGCAAATGACCGTGTGTATTGAGCATTGAGTGAATATATGTACAAATACATAGTATTTACTGTAGCATGTATATTATAGATTACAGATGACAGATATTATAAATTATAATATATTGGACCAATAGCACTGATTATTACTATTGCTTGGCTAAAATCGATCCATACTACTTATTCGACGCAGAAAAAACTAAACAATCCTGACTGGCCCTCAGTTAAAAATTCATATTTTTTTTTGTGCGTTTTATCTTGCAGCTAGAAGAATGACAAAGGATGATTTACAAGTTCATCGGAATAAAGTCACTTATACATGTGGACCTTCACCACTTATTCAGCTCGTAACTCATTGTCAGTCTGGAGATCAATTCAAAGAAGTATACTTTGAGAAATGGTGGATTACTGAAGATGCCGCAGTCAACTAGCAATCGACATTTCTATTTTATTTATTTATAGCTCGTCAACGTTTTTCACTGGACGAAGAAGTATAAGGCGACATGCTGTGCAATATTTTTTATTAGACTTAAAAAGCTTCATGTCCATTGTTTATTTATTTTCGACATAGCTATATATTTTTTATAAATGTCTCGTTTTCTGGTACTAATGATGACACTGACCTTGTCTTGTTATTCATCTTGTCATAATATGTAATATGTTATATTATGTCATACTAAAGTTATTAAAGATGTCAGTCACTGAAATTATGTATTGGTTTGCACTTTGCAATAAACGTGAAGGACAAACCGGAAATTTGTGACCAGGTGTAACTTTTAAGCAATAAAAACCCAATACCCAATAAATTATAAATGAAATCCGTACTTACTGAAACCAACTAAGTTTAATCTACGTCAAAACCATGAACTGCATAAAAACCTACGTTGTCTTCTAAAAACTATGCATTGTGCATATATTATACACAAAAAAGTTTTCAGTGTTCGAACCTGTTTGAAACCGTTCGTCACTAGATGATTTTCGAGTACATGTCCAATGTCCATAAGCACTTGAAACATCAACAATATCCACGTTATTATGTTTCTACATTGTACCGATCACCGATGTACGCAAAACAACGTGATGCAATTCAAATGCTGGAGCAGAAATTATACAAACAAGAAACTTCGAGCGCATTATTCCATGTTCCATATTTCAAAGGTCAAAATTAGGACAAAATCATAACAATCAGTCTCATTTCTCACTTCACTTCTTTTCATCTGAAGGTTGTAAATGATAAATTACTATGCATTATCAGGATTCAGGATGCGCTTGATTGCTACTTTTACTTTTTCCATTCCCCATTCCATTCCAAATGCCAACCTATAAACTAAATAAAGAGCAAACAGTGACATTTTTGAACTCGATACTCAATTGTATACATAATACATAAAAACATTGGCATGATGACACTGTGAACTTTTGTACCTAGCAAAAAATATAATCATTATCATTATATATTTTGTTCTAGTTTTTAACATCAAAAATCATAATAGTTATGCATAAAAAAGAAAGAAAGAAATTGTTAGTGATTTATACGTCCATACATATATTATGTTCCGATTCTTTTAACTATTATGTGCTATGTACAACCTACACTGCATGATTATATAACATGCTATGAGCTGTGGCTTATGGATACTTATTGTTTACGTGACTGTTATTGTTTTCAGTGTAATATACAATATACTGATATGATGTATGATGTACGCGAGATGTGAGCTGAATGAAAATGTGAATGCTATTTTTCTACTTTTATTTTTTTGGACAATTATAAGTTGTACCTGTGCCGTGTGATGTATCCATAATTCCTAATTCATAATACATAATAGTATATATAGATTATAGATATAATGCAGACACATAATATACTATGGGATGATAAAAGTGGTCAAAGACAAAGTCAAAAGTAATAATAAAGTACATACATAAATGTTCAGCTCACACACATTTATATTTGAAGTTTACAAAAGAACATACAAACATGATAGGTTTTTGATACTGCAAAACAACTAGAATGTAGACAAATGTATTATTCTTTATTCTTATTTACCTTTGCGCATGTAAATTGTAATAAATAATGCTGGTCAGTACACATAACCACGTTAATATGACATAGTGAGTAGTAAGTGGGAGCAGCGAGTAGTGAGTACCATGTGAGGATACTGCAAAAAAAAATGCAAGACAAAAAAAATATTAAGACTAAGGCCACGAGAGTAAGAGAATGCGTGTGTATGTGAGTTCAATTAAACGACAGTACTTATGGTACATATTACATAGAGATAGTAGTACTATCATAGTACATTATACATTTCTACTTCACACATGCCATACCTAAGTAGCAAATAGAGCTTTGCATACGTATTACTCTCTGTATTATTAGTATAAAAATTAGTTTTGCACTTGGCATTTGGCATACACACGCACATACATTCATACGTACATCGTACATATAGAACTTCTTTTATATAGTACAAGGTACAAGGCAAGTGCATAATATATGCAGGTATCTACGATCTCTAAGACGCTCATCATTCTCGTCTTCATAGTACACACACTACTTACTCTACACACCTGTATTATGCATCTATGTATGTACATGGACAATGTAGTCACAAACAGGTATAAAAATTAACTTTAAGAGAAGCTCTCACTTGACATTAAAAGCTACAAGCTACATACCTATTGTTTTACCTACTTTTGTTATATTGGAATTATTCAGTATTAGTAGAGAGTAAGTAGTATTAGCATTATTTTCCCTTTCTACTTGTAGATTGTAGACACTACTTAGATACAAGTTGTATTCATAGCCAATCCATATCCCATATGTGTGAGAAAGAGAGAGAGAGAGAGAGAGAGAGAGAGGCATACATACACGAATGCAGAAAAGTGTAAAAGAAAAGAGTTTGTAATAGTCTTTGTTACTCTCTTTTACTTTAGTTGAATTTTTCACACCGGCTGACAATGATGATACTAACCTTAATTTAATTCACCTTAAGCTCTCGACATAGGATCACTACACGAGCTACACTCTTTAAGATTAACTTGATCACTCCAAATCCAATAAGGAAAGTGGACGGAGCTTATTGCTCATATTGTGAAAAGAATCTAGAAAACTGTGGACTGTGGATTTTTTTCCAATACTTTATTATCCAGTTTGTTCCTCGTTATTTGTTGTTTGCTGTGCAGTTTAACCTTCAAAAGAAAAATATAGTTTTCGTCATTGTTACCTTGTTCATTGTGCAGCAGTGATTGCTGATAGTTCATACTAATAGTTTGTAGTTGCTCATCATCATCATCATCATGTCCGTTCCACCACCAACAGTGGAAGAACTGGAAAAAGTGAAAACTTTCCGTAGTCGAGTTGCCCAAATTTATCCAGAGAATGATGATAAGCTATTAACATGGCTTCGTGCTCGTGATTTGGATGTCGTTAAAGCTGAGCAAATGCTACGTCGTCATTTAATTTGGAGAAAACACAATGAGATTGCTCAACTCAAGAACTGGCGTCCTCCAAAAATGTTTTTCCCATATATTCATACAGGACATGACAAAGAAGGTGCTCCAATTTATATCATGCCCATTGGAAGATGGGAAATGCGAGCTGCCATTGAATCCGGAGATATTGTTCCCAGTCTAAGATTCATCTATCAAACATTGGAGAATCTTGTGTCTGCAGGAAATAAACAAGGGATTTATCAAGGGATTGTCATTTGTGATTTTGATGGTTTTGGCTATAGACAAATTGCTCATAGAACTGTCCTTCAAGGCATACTGGAGGTTTTGAGAGTATTTGAAGCTAACTATCCTGAAGTAACGACCTTTTTTTTACTAGAAAAATTATTAATCTGTCTCTACTTTTCTCTCTCAAAATACATATAACATTAAATTTATGTGTACATAATAATTAATAATATATGGTAACACATATTACATGTATACACGTTGTAATTTTGAATTTCATGTACATGTCTTCTATTTTCTTTTTATGCATTCCATTTCAGGTGCTAAAAGCCGCCTTTGTTATAAATGCTCCAAAGGTCTTCAACTATTTATTTGCTCTCGTAAAACCGCTCCTTAATTCCAGAACACTCTCAAAAGTACTCATTTATGGTCCTAATCGATCAAAATGGCAAGAGGCACTACTAAAACTAATTGATCCAGATGAACTGCCTCCATATTGGGGAGGTAGTAAACCTGGTAAAGATGAGTATTGTAGTGATGCTTGGTATTTGGAACCATTGCCTCCCAATTGGCTTCAAAAATCTGCTGCAACATATGATGAATTTGGAGAAGAATGGTTTACAATCAAAGTCCCTGCACGTGAAAAGATAATTTTTGAATATCATATATCTGAAAGAGAAGGAAAAAAAGATCCAGTGCTCAAATATGCGTTCAATACAGATGGATATGATGTTGCCTATGCCATATATTATGGAGAGGAAGAAGAGTATTTAGTCGAGTACCAGAGAGTTGACTCCCATTTACAGAGAGAAGAAGGAATTCTTCATTTGGAGAAACCTGGAAAGTACACATTGATGTTTGACAATACCTATTCAAGGACTCGGGGGAAAACTCTTCACTATTCCGTGTCTTGCAATGATGTTCCTCTTGAAGATGACGATGATGAATTTCATGATCTAGGCGATGTAGGCGATGAGAATGACAATGAAATTTGTAGTGTCAAGTTGTAATTCGACTATACATATAACTATAATAATATATTTATTGTACTAGTACTTAGTGCTCATGTGTTAAAAAAAGTTGGTGCTACTGTGAAACTGTGTGTGTACAATATTATTGAAATATCAAAAAATGTCTCTCTTTATTTTCTCTATAATATTGTTGTGATGCGGACTTGGTAAAAAAGACTATAATATATATTATGGTTAGCTTATTCATATAGTGTGAACAATGTAATGTAATATTTTGTTGTAACGTCTAAGTAATTTCATACTAAACCCATATCACATTATAATGAAATATTATCTGTATTCTTTATACATTATACGTATAAGTTATATTTATATAGAGATACTTCCGATTAGTTTTCTTTCGTTTTGGAAATTCTTCTCAAGTGCCAGTTTGACATTAAAAAAAGGATGGTATTGTATATTATAGGCACTCGACTTTTTACAGCTTACAACCTAAACATTTGACAATGCTCAAAGTAAATTTTAAGTTTTTTTTTTGTATAGGAACAAAAAGTATATGGCGTGTATGAGAAAAGGGGAAAGAACTGATTGCTAAAAAAACAATCTAAGTATGTTTATTTTGAGCTGAGAGAGGTTTCCATCTTTAGCCATATATATATAATGATCGCAAAATGGTTACATGATGTTAGATGTTATAAAATAAGAAACAATAACTGATATTAAAAACTAAATCTGTGTTATATATTGCAAATATAAATGTTTTGTGATATATACATTTTGATTAATTTACTTCTGAGTATGGAGTATGTGTAAGCAAAACGGTACACTCTATAATATTATATTATACTATAAACTATAATATTACTAATCTCTGTACTATGTACTCAGTATGTGCATTGAAACCTTAAATAATTATGAGATCTGTATCACAATAAATGAAATAAATGTCTAAAGGCTCAAAAGTATGAGCTGTGTATGAACTGTGTAAAATATACAATATACATAATAATAAAAAATAATAATCAATAATAAATAATAAACTAAAAGTTCTAATAATTATTAAGAAGAATAAGAATTGGATTCAACATTCTGATGTGAAAAACCCCATATCTAAATACAATCTAAACACATGACACGCATGACCGTGTGAAAAACACGACATATAGAGTCTATATGATATTATATTATTATTATTATGTGGTGTGCTATTTGATTTATGCTGTCATTATGTATTATATTATACAAATTTGTAAATTTTTTGCTATTAGGATGATTGTATTCAGGCTAACTAAATGTCATACATAATATTATTATATTCATTGGGAATTGAGAGACAATTACTCACAATTTCAAAAATTTAATTCAAGTCCTTAGAACTCCGTTCTCATCATTCACTGTTACGAACTACGAACGTGTATAAATGACTTGCAGAGAGTGCACAACATACTCTGTGTATGCTGACTATAACAATCAATATACACTAAATAATACCATAGTATAAACAAATCAACGTAGATGTGTGCGTCGTCAACGATGAGACCTGGTCAAGGTCAACAACTTTTTTGCATTAAAGAAGACATTCTATTATACTCACCATCAATTGCCCCTAACCTATAGAGTTGATTTTACTGTCATTTAAAAAAATAATGTATCATTTTTTCGTGTATAATATAAATGCTGTAAAACTCATATTGCTATATAATAATATGCATTTATTTGTAAACTTGTTCTTTTTAAGCACTATCATACGTTTACGTTCTTTTTCTATTTACTTACTTTCTCCATTTTGCTATACACGACGATTCAGATTAAATTTCTTTTCTATAGTTGTGTACATTCATATTGAATATCCTTAAAAAATATGACCATGGGCGTTTTTAATGCATTTATCTTTTCCTTTTATACACGGGTGTAATCGAAAGATATAGAATTATACACATATATAATTCTATATCTTTAGGTTGGTAGTATAATATTATGTATTACGTATTACGTACATTTTAGTATGAAAAATAGTCTCTTTTTTTATAGATAAATACCCTGCTTATAAATATTAAATGCTATGAACTAAGTTTTTTTTATGATTTGGATACTTCAGAAGCTTCTACATAATATATTATAATATAAAGTGTTAAATATTTTGAACTACACGAGCAACTACTATCTACTTCCATATCAAAATATGAGTATAGCAATAATGTGAAACTATTAAATAAGTTATTATTTAAAATAACAAAAAAAAATGACAAGAATATATTATGAGATATGATTTTTGGAAAACACATGATATAAGGAAACAAAATGATCAAAAAATTTTGTTACTCACTTGAAATTGAAATACTGAGAGGATTATGGAGAGGATTTGATTTTATTTCCAGCATTTTTATTTATTGATGTAAAACGTTGCTTTTGTTGTTGTCGCTGTTATATTTAGAGCACATTTTAAATGAAAGTACATAATACAAAATCATCTTTTTTATAACAAAAGAAAAAAACTAGTTTTGAAAACGGAAACAATAATAATATTGCTTCAAAAGGAAACTAGAACAACATACAACAACAAATATCATTCTTGTAAAATAAAATTGAACATTTGATTATTACTGAAGAGATGATAAAAATTATGCTGGTGCATCATCCGCCTTGACAATCGCTCTGGTGTAGATTTGTTGAGCACGATGCTTCACTACACGCTTGATTAAACCTGAAAGTGAAAAAACAAAAATAACATTAATATACTACATTAAATTTTATTGAAAATACAATAGATATAAGTTACACTCATAATAATTATTATTGAAAGTTAAAAATAATTATTTTTTGTTATTCTTGATAAAAAATCTTCTACAAATAGTACATGATACGCTAAAAATTTCTTTTTTTAAATAAATATTATACCTTTTTGTAAAAGTTCATCCAGAGCTCTTCTCGCTAATGATCCACGAACCTTCAGCCTTTCACTCACCACTGATGGGGTAATAAGTTTGTATGCTGGAACTTCTTTAAGCAATTTTTCATAGGTTGCTTTATCAAACAACACCAAATTATTTAACTTATCACGGACCTTTCCCTTGGACCACTTCTATACTCATAATAAAGAAAATGGAAATAAAAAAAAACAAGAATTTTATTTAAAATCATACAAGACACATCAAATTCCCAATAAATAATATAAATTTTAACAAAATGATAAACTGTGTTAGAAATTGCATGCTTTAATGATTTATGATAAAACAATATGCGACAGATTGGAATTTTATATGTATGTACATACCTTCTTCTTGGCCTTTCCACCTCCTCCCCCTTCCTTCTTCTTTGGTGCTTTGGCTGGTGTTTTACCACCACTCTTTGCGTCTTTTTTAGGAGCCTAAACAAATAATACATTATATTTGAATGATTTATAAATATAACTTTAACAATAAT
>JAQGBH010008188.1:0-10061 GCA_034698265.1 Sminthurinus aureus | reverse complement strand
TATGCAATCATCACATTTGGAGGATCTTTAAAGGAGATTGAACAAGCAAAACAATTAGTTAAAGATATTCTCAAGCCCCGATCAAAAGTAAGTAAAAAGTAAATGAATCAATTCTTCTATTAAAATTTTCATCGTTCCAATAATAAAAAATACTACGTAAGTGCTACACATGTCTCCTTTTTTATTTTAGAGTGTTAGTAGTATTGTAAATTCCGTTGTCAACGTTTTATCCACTCCTCCTTCTAACTCGTCTGCAGAGATTAAAAATCATGAACCAACTGTAAATATTTCAACAGCAACAACAAGTGATGGAAGTAGTAGTAGTAAAATTATCACATCAGAGAGAACTGTGAAGAGTGAGTCATATTTTCTTTAGTTGTTTTTGTTGTGTGTTATGATATATATTTTTTTACTTTTTGACGTTGGTATTGTTTTCTCGTTATAGTAATTTAAGTATTATTAATTATTAAACATGACAAGAACAAGGATAATTGATAATAATTACTGTTTTGTTTTTAAATATTCATATTCAGGTAACTTGGATACAACTCAAATGATGACTCGGGGTGACAAGCATAAACTTTCAGTCGATATTGGGAAGTTGTCAAGTGAAAAACTGGATCATATTGTTCATATTATTCAATCCCTGGAGCCTCACTTAAATGCTGATGCTAATCCCAATGAGGTTGTGGTGGATTTTGAGATGCTTCAATTATCTACGCTTCGAGAACTGGAGACATTTGTTAAATCTTGCCTAATGGAAAATCCTCGTAAGAAATTATTACTTTTTCATATTTTACTTTTACTGACATTTATTATTAATTGTTATTGAGTTTTAAATTTATTTTACAAAGTATGTGAACTTTAATTAAATTAAATTTTATAAATTGTGTGGTTTTCAGTAGAGGAAGAAATTATGACACCTTTATCGTCGTCGTCTTCTTCGACCTGTTCAACTTGTTCGTGCTCTTTATCAGAATTGACCGAATCAGGTAAATGGTAAATATAATAATTAATAATAACCAAAATAATCTTTTGCTCGTGTGATATTATTATTCAGTAAGTAAATGTTTTAAATCTGTGTATTTGTGTAGATTCTGATGAAACTAGTAATAGTAAAAATAATTTGCGAGAGCGAGGAAGAGAGAACGACAAAGCCGAGGTAAAATATGATGCAGACTAAAATTTTATTTCACAAATCATCATTACAATAATACTTTTTATTTACATGCTTTGTATATTTTTACATATATCTGAAAATAACTGTATTTAATTATGATTTAATTCAGATGAGGGAAATGACATCTGCTGATTTAAAAGTTTGTGAGAAAGTATTGAGTGAATTATTCTCTAATCGTCATACTGAATATGCATGGGCTTTTTATCAGCCAGTTCCAGCTGAATCTCTTGGACTTCACGACTACTACGACGTGATTAAAAAACCCATGGATCTTTCACAAATTAACGTAATCCATTAGCAAATGAAATTCAATAATAATTATTATTCTTACATGTTTTGTATTTTATGCAGCGGAAACAATTTTTTTTAGATAATATATTATACAAAACTAATTGCTAATTATTTTAATTTTTGTTTGTTTATTTCACAGAAAAAGTTGGATAATCGAGAGTACAAATCAACTAATGATTTTGCTGCTGATGTTCGACTAATGTTCAACAATTGTTATTCCTACAACCCTCCAGATCACAAAGTCGTCGGTATGGCTCAAAAATTACAAAATGTATTCGAATCCTCCTTCTCTAAAATTGGTCAAGCTTCAAGTACAATGGAAAAATCTGCACATGTATCAACCGATGATGAGGTACACATTTAATATTTTGTTGTATCGTAACATGTATAATGTACAAAATGCATGTAATGTGTAGTAAAACAAGATTTCAGTATAAAAAATACTCTATTTACTAGAATAATAGCGGGAATAGTGGTGATAATGTTATTGTGATATTTTCAGATGGATTTTGAGCCGAATGAAAATTCAATTCTCCACTCAGAATATTCACCCTCAAAACCTCAATACCAACCTGTCAATCGAGCTCTTCAAGAACAAAATCAATTATTTTATAGGCCACAGACAACAACAAAAAGAGGACGTTAGTTATTAAAAAAATCCACCATCAATAATGCTATTTATTTATTTAATTGTTAATTCTTAATAATAATTGCTGTTATTGTTGTGTTCTATGTTTTATAGTATAAGTGAAGGCTTCAGTCTTTTGTGTTTTGTGATAATAAATTTTAAATGTGATATTAAATATGATACCGAGAAAAGAGGACTTTCTACTCCGTTTAGCAGCACAGTAGCAGCACACGTGAAAATTTTTAATGCATAATATTATATTGTCATTTATTCATCCCTTTTGCTGATGTCCACGGAATAGTATTGAATTTTAAATAAGTATTAAGTACTATAGTAGTTTAATTGTTTATTTTTGAGATATATTCAGTTTCGTCGTGCTGTGTGTGTGTGTATTTTTTTATCTTATTTCATTCAGTTTCGTCGTGCTGTGTGTGTCGTGTATTTTTTTTTTATCCCATCTCATTTCTTACATCCACAAATATAATTTTTCACAGCCAACCTCGAAAAATATGAATTTGTAGCGCGATCAGAAAATCAGCTGTTTTGTGTTTTGTGATTCTAATTTCTAATTATAATTAATTAAAACAAAGTCTAATTAACTAATCAAAGGAAGGAAGAGTAAAATATCTGAAGTACCGGCAAGGTGAGCATGTGATTTTTGTTTAATATTCAGGTTTTACATTAAATGTCGCTTTTATTTACCCAATTTTGATTTTACAAATATTGAACCATTTTTTATTTTTGTTTACATTCGATCCGTGTGTAATGGTGTTTGTGAATTCTGAATTGTTAATTATGACTTGTAATTTATAGTATTATCATCGTTTTTACCTTATAGCATTGACCGTGTTGTACGAGTAAAAGGGATGAAAGAAGAAATGGGAAAGCAGAATTCTTCTAACAACAATGATGATGAACATCAGAAAAAGACGGAAATTAGATTTTGGTATCGCCCAAAGAAAATATTAGTGGTGAGTTGTAATACGAACAAGTAGTAATAATATTATGCACGTATCATGTAATGAGCTACAATTCGTTACCATCTTTAATTATGAAACGGGCCTATTCATTGTTGTTCGTAGTTAAATTGTCTTGATATGTGAAATTTCGTGTACTTTTGTTGTGATTTTTAATCTTTTGTGAAAGAAATAACAAATAATAATAATAATTATTATTGTGTTATTTCTTTATTTTTGCTTGTTTAGGTGGGACGGAGCCCTCAGCTTATAATCAAGAAGTACATTCAAGAGTTGGGCACCAATGCAATTAAATTGACTACATTTTCATCTTCATCAAATGGACAAGTTTCGTCAAACTCAGAAGACAAAACAACAATAGCTCAGGATCTTATTCCTCAACTTCCTCCAGAGGTATTACACAGTACACAATACACAAATAGCTTTGAACCAATTTTATTGCTATAATATAATATTTAGAATCAATAATAATAGCAAGCATAGTTTTGTAGAAGGTGGTAAAAAATATACAAGGCCAATTTGTACTTCATGTATTTTGCGTATTTTATTTTCAGATGCTAGTAAATATCTTCAAGATGTTACCAACTGCAGAGCTCGTCCCTCTTCGTGAAGTTTCTCGTTCTTTCTGTTCTCTGGCTACATCAATCTACAGAGATCGAAAGAATAGACCCAGGCTATTTTTTGACTGTGATTATTATCGCCGTGAGTATTGTCGTTGCACTTCGTCTAGCGAATTGAAGCCAACAAACTCTGCTAATCGATTCCTCCTCAGTGACTTTACATCGATGTTGAGAAGCTCCATCGATCCCGATAATTCACCCTTCACTCGATTTCATTTCGAGCTTCCTCTTAAAGAGACACCGGATATTATTGATTTTCTTGAACTGTGGAGGAGTCAAATCAAGTATTTGAGCTTATGGTCTGCCACTTATTATAAAGTTCAGGATCGCATGATGATGAATCTGCTGAGTATTCTTCCTAATATCGATAGCTTGGACCTGGACAAGGAACTGAGTAGGAATGTCATCATTTCCCCTGATTTTAATCCCGAATTATGGTATAACTACAACTGCAAAACTGTTAAATTTGACCAGTTTTTAAAACATGGAAATGGAGAAAGTCAAGACTCGATTCAATTTCCTTCACTAAAATCACTCAGTCTTTCTAGGGATTTCAATGACGGTTACAATGTGGAAATAGACTTGAATGGGTCGATTGTGACCATTTTGAAGAAGGCTGTCAATTTGACGTATTGTCATGTATGGGCGTGGAGGTCAAGTGGATTAAATTTGGGGACTTTGACTACTCTCATTTCTCTCGGCAAGACTCATACAATTAAAGAAATCAAGGTTGAACTAACGAAGGAGAATGTAAAAAGTTTTGCTCGTACTTTTACTCTTGCCCCAGAATTGAAACTCGAATCTTTGGTCATCAACTTGTTTGAAATCTACAATGAAAAAGATTATCCTATATGGAATAAAACTACAGCCGTCCTTAATAAACTACTGGAGAGACAAGCAGACAGTCTAAAATCCTTGGAAATTGAAGGCTCAATCGGATTTCTCCCTGGACTTGAAGTCTCTAGAATGGACAAACTCTCACGTCTTAAATTGAGTTCACCTCCAAATGATGATTTTCCTTGTCTCATTTTTCCATCTCATGTTGTTCAAGATGACCCCACAACTCTTTTTCCAAAATTGACGTCTGTGGATTTTGATGTGCGGTTGACTGAGCGTCGAACGGAAAATAAATATCCATGGTCAACTTTTTTCCCTCCACAAATGAAATTTACAAATGTCTCCACGTTAAAGTTGAAAAATGGATCTGCGGAGGTTTATTTCGAGCAGTTATCCAAGCTATTTTCTGGAGTCAAATTATTGTCCTTTGGATTCCGAATACAGAATTTTATGGAAAATGGATTAAATATTTGGAATTTCCGGTCTGTCAAAGTTCTGGATTTGGAAATTGATCGAGTGCAGGGTCAAAATTTGGATTGCGTATTCACTGGCTATCCTTCTGAATTTCTTCAGCAGTTTTATGAGATGACAGATGAAGATCTTTTGGAGGAGGTTACCAATGTATTTTGGCGGGATTGGCCGATACGGGGAAAGTCCATTATTGATTTGACAGGTAATAATAATTATATTTTATAGTCATTGCAGTAAAAATAATCTTTCGTGCTATCTATTTTTGATTTTTGTACCATGTTATTAGTTTTCAAGTCCTCAGAGTACATTGTATGTACAACAGTCAATTTTTAATATATTTTTGTACTTATTACAATTTTAGACTTGACTACCTTGACAATAAACTTGAGAGTTGACAAGAATGATCGGCCGACATTCTCCAAAATATCTTGGTTCTTTGCTCTCCGTCAGATGGTCAATTTGAAGGCAATTAAAATAACAGTGGAAAAAGGCTACAATGCTCGGGGAATGCAAGGTAACAAAAAAATGTGACATATTTTCTCAAGTCTAAATAGTTTTTATTTTGCATTATGTTTAATGTTTAATCCCAAAAAAAATCCGTTAGCGTGTCATTCGTCATTTGATTGTTTTTCACTTGTCTAAATTTCTAAATTTTCTACTATTTTTGTGTAGCTTTTGATCTCGTCAATGGATTGCAGTTCTTGGAACCATTTGTGAACACGATCACCTCAACATAAATAACATCGACCCTGTGAACGTTTTATTTCGAGATTTGAGTTCAGCTTTTATCCAAGTGAAAAAATGATTCTAGAGAAATCACAATGACAATAATAATATAATAACAATAATAATTAGTATTATTGTACATTTTCACACCTTTTCTTTTCTAGTTTCAGTATGAAACGTAAAAATGTGTATGTTGTATTTTTTCAGTATAGTGAGTATTTTTTGTGTCTAGTAATTGTAGTCATAAATGTTTTACTACCGCTATTTTGTTACGAAAGCAAACATTGTTTCTACATTTTTGCCGAGTATGTTTTATGAATTTTTGTGAATCCTGGGGTCTGGGGTGTATAAAATTTTTGCCCGTTCTTTATGTTTTTGTCCTCATTTGATGTAATAAAAGAAAAAAATAATAACCTGAAACATGAATAATAATTTTGCATTGTTGATTTCAGAACAAACCAAATGAGCGAGTCACAAACCCATGAAAACAACTTTGTTTCTTTTTTATCATATTTCATCAGATTTAATTATTATTGGCTCTTGAGCCCTTCGGTTTCAGTACTTTTTCAATAAACTTCATATTTTTTCACCGTAGTGCAATGAGAAGACTGCAAACTTGTTTTGTAATAAAATCCACAAATTTTAGAGTACTCGTTCGTTCCAGCGTGTGAAAATTTCCAACCTGATTAAAAATCAACTTTCATTACTCATTGTAAATAATAGAAAATTTTCACTGCTTTTTTATATAATTTAAATACAATTACCTTGATGCCGACATTTGGAACGGATCGGATGTTTCGTTTTATCTCTGGCCAATAATTACTTCGCTTCGACTTGAGCTCTTGACTCGCCACGAGAAGGAGTTCATTCTTCAAATTGTCCATTTTTCCAGGGATGCTGAAGGCCTTGTCGTAGATGATGATGAAGAGGAGACTGAGGTAAATAGCCAGGGTGAAGAGAGCAACGCCGTAAATCGGATTGTTATGGAAACGGATGCTGAAATAAAAGGCGGAAGTGGAGCCAAGGATCAGTTGAAGTTTATAAGAGAAAATGATGTCAGCAAAAATCATGTTGAAATATTTTATTCGCAGTTCAATGTATCGGCATTCATTGAATTGACATTTTAGCCAGTAGAGATTTCCAGATTTCTCAGAGTATTTTGTTGACCTGCTAAAATAATTTAATATCCATCTCTTGACATTTTCATTTTTTTGGACTGGAAAAAACAATGATTTTTGAATTTAGATTTTACTTGACATTTTTCGCCCGATTTTCCAATTTAGTCCTCGTCATCTCGATGAATCCGAGTTGGAAATAAATTCCAAAGTACACAGTCGCGCAATAGTTGACAAACATGAAATTCTCGTAGCAAATGAGTGAGTAGAA
Source organism: Sminthurinus aureus (assembly GCA_034698265.1). NCBI lineage: Eukaryota > Metazoa > Arthropoda > Collembola > Symphypleona > Katiannidae > Sminthurinus > Sminthurinus aureus. The sequence goes on along the minus strand of JAQGBH010008188.1, from coordinate 2,945 downwards.
ACTCCAAAGAGTTTGATATGAAGTCGGCAGAATTGAGTAGAGAAATTGAAGCGACGTTGGATTTTTGTAGTACATGATGATGAAAATCAAAGGACAATTTCCAAATACAGATGACGGCAGACCGAGAATCAGCCATTCTTGGATGCTGTAACTCCATCTTTTTGTCTTGTTCTCTATTCAAAATTCAAAATACATACAGATTTTTCATCTTGTTTTTTCTATAATAAATTATATTGAAAAAGTTTACCTAAATCCGCCATCTCCAGTTGATTAAAAATGGTTTGATTCATCTCCGGATTCTTGATAAATAGCGAAATGGCCCAAAATACCATGATCAAAGAAAAACTGGCAACGATGATGTGAAGCGACCAATGTTTAACATCCACTGGACCACATAAGACGGATTGAATCAGTCGAATGTTCACATAGAGAAAATAGAGGAATTGATTGCACAACCAGAATTTCCAAGGGAGAGAAGACAAATCCCTCGTCCTCATTTCAAGTTTTCCACTTGTCTTGTCGAAAATAATTGGGAGGAGGTGCATTTTCGACAGGAGCCAAAATGTCCCGTAGACAACAGACAAATCCTTTCGATTAATCATTCTTTCAAATTACTCAATACTCAAGACAAAATGAAAAAAATTGCTCGGAGTCATTTTGACAATTTTTGTTAAAATGAACTACTTGTTTTAAATTTTGAAACTGTTGTTTTCTCTTTCGAATTTTGTCTAAGTTCAGAGTTTTTGGTGGTCGGTAAAATGCTTTGGAATTTAGAATGAAGAAGAATCGAAATTTTGTCACCTCTACGACCCTCCGTAGAGGACGCAAATTTAGTAGTTGATTTCCAAATTCGAGTTGCCGAATTATCACAAGCCAAGCAGTAGAAAAAGATACGAAAATTACGTGAAATTAAACCTTGCAGTAGACAAGAGAAAAGATAGCTATAATCAAGCTTTAGAAGAATTATGCAACCGTTTATCGTTGCTTATAATTGCTTCTTTGTTCACCTTTCTTGAGTCTTGAGGTCTTGAGTAATTTACAGCAATCGCTGATAGTGAAAGTGATTGCTTCATGATTTAGATAATGAATTTGATATGAGATATTGGGAAATTGGCAATCAACGGTAATTATTTGCAATTGACACACGTTGGCGATAACTGATAATAGACCAATTTTTTCATGATGCCAAGCGTAAAGATGCACGTGGATCGGGGTCGTTGATACGGACAGTGACAATTAAGCGAAATTAGGACAGTACGATAAATAATCTGGGAATTTTCTGGACGCCATATCTTTTACCGCTTATCCAAAATCCAAAGGAAATTAATGAAACCAATTTGAGCCTTGAAAACTGATCTGTTTTTAGCTCGTGGCAAACACTTTGACATGAAATGACTCGACTTCCGAGTTGACTCAGAGGAGAATCCCCGCTAAACGCATTCACGAGTGGACTCAGAAAATTTAAGAGCGGATTCGCACCCTGAATTACAAAAACATATGGACTTTTTATATCAAAAATGAAACAAATAAAGATATGAAAAATAGTCAATAGTTTTTATAAATGGATGACTAAAAATCAATCGCATTTTGTAATTCAGAATCCAGCTGACATGACGATTGTCCTCATTTTCCTTGAAAATTCCCGTCAGGGTTTCGTTAGCACATTTTTATGCTAATTACTATAATAATTGCGTTTAATGTGTAATTATTTTTGTGCTTGTTTTTTGTTTCTTGTTCATCGTGGAAATGTGACGAGTAGTTTGACAACATTTTTTAGGATAAGGTCAATAAATCTTGATGTTGATTCTCTCTCGAGCGTTTGAAAATCACCAACTCTCACACCAGCATTCCGGATAGCCCAGATTTTTCTCTTCATTTCAGCCCAAAAACCAGAGATCCGATTTGTATCAGTAGCTCTTGATTCTTGATGTTGATTTTGATTTGTGAGCAGAGAGTAAAAACTTCTTTTTCAACTGCTTCATTTTGTTGGGGATTGAAAAGGCTTTTTGATACAGAATTCCGTGGATCAGAGTCAAAGCGATTGAAATGTACCTAAAGAGTGAAAACAGACAGAAATTGAAAATCTTGACCATGTCGAATTGTGAAAAAGTAAAAGGTACAAACACATGCGTTTAAAGACAAAGATGCATGGAGCATGGAGCAAAACAAGGATTGAAGAGGGCCAGTTCTCTCATCACTTTTAAAATCTGACGAAGAATCCACCAACATTTCTCTCCGGACCTTTCGACTTTCAAGCAGGCGACTTTTGAATTTTCCCTCCAGATTTCTACCCGATCACGCACGCATAAAACACAAAATGCAAAAAGAGAAAATGATTTTGGTTTCATAAACAATTTCCTTCATTTTTGAGAGAACTGATTGTCAAATCTCAAATCTAATCTGTAGATGAAAAATGAAAAATTCGACAGGTTGTTCATTACAACGTTGTAATTTTACCTGAGTTGAAAATCCACTCGTCCGAACTCCGCCTGGCATTTGTTGTAAAACAGGAGTTGACAAAAGAGTGAAAACAGACAAAATAAAAACGTCAGAGAAATTGCTTCCACCATTTTTTTCAAGTTTCCAGTTTCCACGTTAAATAAGAGCAAAATGCCTTCCAAAATAGTCAATAATTGTCAATACCAAGTGGAAATGCTGCTCATTTATTTATTAGTGCATATTTTGTCGGTCGGTTAACTTGAGGAAAGTTAATTAAATTCCGTAGCTGCAATCTACAGCGACTGCTTTATGGAACTCCTTTCATTTGTTGTATGTTCCACCGGCACGGCATCCAGAATCCAGAGTCTAGTGTCCAGTCCAAACAAAAGGACAATTGAGAATGCCTGGAACGTAGAAGGTAGAATGTAGAAAGAGGACAAACTTTTATACTTTGTGGAAGTTTTAGTTGAGTTTGATGAACATGTAAATAATAAATGAATATTGTT
>JAQGBH010008187.1:0-10061 GCA_034698265.1 Sminthurinus aureus | reverse complement strand
TAATTTACAATAATATTTGGATTCAGCTAAATCAGTTACTTTTGGAATTAGTTGAACCACACCAGACTGTTGTGTAGACTGTTTACTGAAATCCTTTTTATGTTTCTGAGTGGCAGTACTACCACTACTACTACTACTACTACTACTACTACTACTACTACTACTACTACTACTACCAAAAGACACTTTTTTGATGCCTATAATTTTGATGTGCGGTTTACCATGATTTTCACGCGTCTCTACAAATGCACTGTACACGTATAAACTGTCACTGATTCTAGTCCACGTATTTTGCGATTCCTTGTGCTTTCCATTTGATTTATTGTCTTTGAGCTTCGGATAAAAATAATTAAAATTAAAGTAGATGAGGAGCAAAACAAGTGTAAGCACAATTAGTTTTTCTATTTTTTGTGTTCTCCTACTGAGAAGCATCGTGTTTCACAAGCACACTCACCGATCTATTCTGTATTTATAAATAAGTCCACATCATGTGCAAGTTTTAATTTAATAAAGTCCTAAAATAATGACAGTTTGATTTAAGGTTTATATTATATTTGTTTTCCTTAACACGATTATCCATCTCTTTTAAAAAAAATTTGTCTCCTAATACTCCATTCAATATAAATATGTGGGAAATAAGAATGTGGTATTTATTATGTAACAACTTTAATCCGAGATTTATAGCTTATTTTTAAAAGGTATGACTCGTGAAACTGAAGTCAATTCTTTTGCTTTATCAAACTGTACACACTCTTAAAGTGCTGAAAGTTGAAAGTCTGTTTCTAAGACGGTACAGTTAGAATTAAGAATTCAACCGACACAACCATTAAAAGTAGTATAATTTTTGCAGGTTATATTATATGACGGGAATTTACATGTAACCATAATCCATACGTACATTTACCATTCACTGTCTCATTTGCTTTTGAAATCTCATGTGTGTAGTGTGTAGTGTGTACTGTATCGTACCCAGAGAGAAAAATCAATTTTTCCAAATCCAATTATATATTATACTCTAGTTCAACAGCCAAAAGCTCATTTTTACCTAATTTATATGCAGTAAGTACACGGAGCTGATCACTCGAGTAAAAGATTTATGTCCATAAGTAATATTATATTATGCAAGCTTTTAGTGTATATTTGGTATTTGGTTCATGACAGTACAACTATAAGTAGAGGCATATGTACATACATGTTACATCGTACACCCTTGACAAACTACAGGCTCACAAACACTGCCAAACGTAGATTTCCTTGACGAGCAGCGCTTAATTCAACAGATTTGTTGGCTTTTTTTATTGAGAATTGAGAATCAAATCAAATGGCGTAAAACATATAATTTTCAATTTTTTTATCAAAAAATATTTTAATTACAATTAGGTTTAAGGATTAAGGATGGACGAAGTAATTATTCAAAAACGTTTAAGTAATTGGGCGGACCATTTACTCAAACGACTTCAAGTTTTGTATGATCGAGGAGATTTTTGTGATTTAATTTTACAATTTCATACTAATCAAATTCTTAAGGTAAATTTAGACAGTTTTAAATATCATCAAACTTTTGGATGGATAATTACATGTGAAAATACAAGGCAATTTTGTATGGTGTTTTGTTGTTTATTATTTTTATATGAAATCATGTGTGTGTTTCTAACAAAGTAAACTTCACAACAAAAAATATTTGTGCACACACAATTTAATTTAATAATAAAAACAATTTAAAAAGTGGCTGTAAGTATTTATGTAAACAAGAAACTTTTTAATTGACCATTTGTTTGTTATTATTTTAAGGTTCATCGAGTCGTCGTTAATTTGTGTACCGATTATTTTGCAAATCTAGAGCGTACGTATGGATTGCAGTAAGTAAACAAATATAATATTATGTGACTATAGACTATGATTCATGGTAACGAATAATAATTTAAACTTAGGTTTAATCTAACTTGAATGTCATTTTTGACAGTAGATCGTTTTACTAGAGAGTTTGTACTTTTGTATTTTTTGTTTTTAAAAAAAATGTCCTCAACAATCATAAAATAATAAATAACAATGCTAATAAAAAATACTTTTGTTTTATTTGATTTCTATCATTAAAATAGAAATGGAATGTTGGTACTCCCTAAAGATATTGAATATAGTTCAGTGGTTACGATTGTAAAGTAAGTACAATAATACTTGGACTTTTCTTTATTTATTGTCAATAATATCAATGTCTATATATCTTTCCCTATAATATGTAAAGTATTTATTTATTTTTAAACTGGATTTGTTGTTGTTGTTTTGGTTTAAAATAAAATGAAGGTTTTTTTATACCGGAAAGTTGGAAGTCAAGGGCTCTCATTTTAATGATACTTATCGGACGGTTAAACTGATGAATATCCTCATTTTAACAAAGTTACTAGAAGCTCATGCTAGAAAGCCATTAACAACAACTAGAAAAGAACCAGCAAGACCTATAATTTTCAAACAGACTATGGAACTTGGTAAATCATCAATTCAAAAGATTCCAGGTGGAACTATACTTCAAGAAGGCTCTACCATTAATCTATCTTCAAATAGTACTACCAAAAATATGACTACACGACCCATGAACTTACCTGGTATGAAAACAAAAACAGTTTTGGCTCGTGTGCAATCTCAACCTTCCGTTGTACGTGTTTCTACAAATCACCAAGGGAAATTATTAACTACCCAACAAAAAAAGTATTATAATATGTATTCATAATTATTCATTCTAATTATTTATTGAATTAACCATAGAAACAAAGAAATAAAACATTTAAAAGGGGAAACATTTCTATCTGATGTTTGTTTGCTTGTTGAGAAAATAAAAAATTCATTTTGTTTCATTTGTTTGTTTGTTTTTTGTAGATTGCCAATATGGAAAGAACGAAAATTTGCTCCCCAATCTCTTTCAGATCCTTTGATGCTTGAAAAGTAATAATTAAACTCATTAACAATTATTCAGTACCAAAAATTAAAATGTCGATTGATTACATGCAGAACATGTACTACTGATGTACCAATTTACACATGTATGTAAATAAAGGAGTAATTATTAAAACTGTTTTTATTTACTTTAAATTTTTACTAAAAAAGATGGCCTCCAAGAGATGAAGCTCCAAAGCCCACCCGTTTTGAATGGCCAGATGATACAGATGACGCAGATCCTTATTTAACCCCCGCAACACACAAACTAATGGACAAACAAAAAGCTGCTTCTACCCATCAACCACAGAGAAAAGCTGAAGATATTTTTGATGCAGTAAAAAGTCAATCTCAATCAGGAATTAATTTTCAAGGACTTAAAAGAAGTATCTCTACAACAAGTTCTACAGTTACAAGTTCTGATTCATCAAATGATATAGGTTCTCCAGCGTCAAAAGTAGCTAAAATGAGTGACCAGCCGACAACATCAACAGAGTCAATGATTGTCGTTTCAATGAGTTCAAATGATTTAACAGTTACGGACACTTCAATGAGTGATGTAAATTTAACCGAAGAAACTATTGAAGAAGAAGTATCTACATCAGAAGGATTTAGTCAAGACATGGTGGAGTCAACAACAACAACAATGTCTCAAGATGTAACAAGTTCTGTCATGTATTCTGAAGATGAATCTTGTTCATCTGAAATTTCCATTTCATCCACTCCTAGTTCTTCCAAAAATACAGACACCATAAGTATTTTAATGTCACCACCATCCTCATCCTCAACAACTTTTGCTAAACGTTCATCAATAAAATCTGGGATTGGAGGAATGACTTCATCATCATCCCAATCTGATTCCGGTAAGTAAATAAAGGTTTACAATTTACAATGTAATGATTATTTATCAAATTTCAAGGTGAAAAATATTGATCATGAATAATGATAATACTTGTGTGTGTATGCCTATAATAATATATTATAATATATTATTGTGATAAATAATAAATAGTAAGAGTCTTACATGAATGTATTTCATTATTTCAACAGAATTTAGGAAAACTGTTCGTTTTGCACCTGAAGTTGAAAAGGAGAATAATAAAAATAAATTATCAACAATCCAAGTATCCTCTTCATCAAATTCTAAAAATGTAGAAAGTTCGAGTGCATCGAATCATTCAAAAATTATCTCTGAAGTATTAAAAAAATATCCCGACTTGGTTAAAGACCATAAAAATATTAAATTAAAAATTGTTCACAAGGAACCACAAGTACAGTCTTCTTCCTCAAGTCCTTCAAAAGATTCCAAAAGTAAAGTGTCATACATTGTGTTAAAATCCACATCTTCTCCAGATTCTGCTGGAACTGTCGTTCTTAAAAAACCAGTCATGAATAAAGGTTTCTGGGAATCAGATAGAACTAGGAAATTACCTTCCGGAGCTGAAAATACTACTGGACCCTGGTATGAGCTCATGAACTTGTTATTTTGTTGTCATTCTTTATGTGATGTTTTATGCATAATAATATATTATTATAATATTGTAGTCATCTATAACATTTTTTGGTATTTCATTTGTTTGTTTGTTTTTTTTGTAGGATGTGTGGAGCTTCACCATGTGCAACTGAAGATAATCCTGTTCAATTTGAAACATATTATTCATATAGACGTCATTTAGTTGTAAGTTTATTTATTTTTTTTTATAACAATACAAAATAACTTTTAATAATAATTATCATTTTAATTATTATTCACCATAAATACTGTATAATAATATAAATTCGCCTTGTTTCATTGCCTCTTTTTGTTTTCTTGTTGTTTAATTTTTTCTAGGATGTCCATAAAGAGAGAATTGACGCTAGAATATGTGAATACTGTGGACATAAAGCATCAAAGAGGAATCTTTTACTGTACCATTTATACACAAAACATGGTATAAATCCCCCATTGAATTGTTCTTTCCCCCATTGTGAAAAATGTGATTATATCGCATTAAGTGAATCACTTTTGATCAAACATAAACAAGGACATGATGCAAATAAAGAATTCAGCTGCACGGTTTGCAATGCTTCCTTCAAATCAAGTGGCGCCTTGCAAGGTCATATGACTGCCAATTTACACAGGAACAAAGATACCAAGGTGTACGAATGTCCATACTGTCGCAAACCATTTGTCAGAAACATCAATTTAAAAGCTCATATAAGATCTGTGCACAAAGATGTTGCTCGTACGGAAGAAATGGAAGATCCACGACTGTCACCCGATGAAATCAACATGTCAAATCGGACAGTAACACTAGTTCAACCGGGACTAAAAAAGAGATTTCCATCCATACTTTCCGGAGTTCCTCGTCTTATTGGAAACACGTCAACGGAACATTCAGAAGAAATGGGACAAAATATGGAAGGTCTTGTCAGAAGTTTAGTTACTGCTGATGGACAAACAATCGAAATTCTTCATGGTATTGATCCAAATTCAATGTCTGTTCCAGTACAATTAGTTCCATCTTCTGAAGGTATTATTATTATATAAAATTTTGAAATGTCCGTTTATGCTAATTTTGGTATTCAGTATTCATATAAAGTATAAAGTTATACAAATACGTCCAAAATATAAAGTATAAAAATTAAAAATATAGATTATAAATAATTACAATACATGTGCATGAATGTATGAGTATGGTACCAAATGTAAAGGAAAGAGTTATGACGATGTTGTTTTTCTTGATTTATTTATGTTTTAAAGCTGCAGCATTATCATCAGTCGCCACCTCAATCGCTGCTTCCCTGGGTCTAGACCACGGACATCAAGTGGGTACAGAATTTGTGACAGGTGTTAATAGTGATGGAAGTCCTGCAGTATTTATCATGGATAATTCTCAGAATGCTGTTGAAGTTGATGTAAGCAGTGTTGGAATGGGTTCCATGATGTTTGAAGGAGGAGATACAACTGGAGGATCTGAACAATTTATTGTTCAAGATATGCAGGGCAATCAATTCCGAAAAATTGGTAAAAATAAAGATATTATTATATATATACATTGTTTTAGTGCATTGTGATAAACTCGTACATTTTATTTCATTGTGTATTTCAAAGTTTATCAAGTAAAAAAATAGACGTACAAATTGCCTATTGAAAATATATTAGAATTCTCATTATTGAAATACTCTATACCCTTTTGATTATTGTGATTGTTTATAATAGAAGCGGTGGATGAGACTGGAAAACAAGTTATATTTTTTCAATTACAAAGTGAAAATGGACAAATGACAATGGCGCCTGAAATTCAGTTAGATGACTCCATTGCAAGGTTTGATGAAGGAGGAGGGGCACATTTCAATTTTGAATCGGGACAAGCACATTTCCCAAATGAATGGTATGATCTTCCTTATAAGTCTTTGATAACTACTAATAGTGAGCTTGAAATTGATCAAAAATATAATATAAACGAACATTGAAACATGACTTTATATAATATGTTTTCTTTTGGTAATGCTCCATGTACAAAACAATCGCAATACATGGTTTACTAATTTTGATAATTGAAACACAGTTGTTGTCAATTCCTTTGTCTCTCCCATTTGAGTAGATTTTTCTAGTATTCTAGTTATTATTTTTTATGTAATGTAATATTATGTAATTTTTTAATCAAATAACAATGAATGTGCACAGTTTGATTTTGAAACCTACAAATTAACACGCTTGATTACAAAAGTGCATAATATTATAATGTAGTAAAAAGTACCATGTTTTATTTTTTTGTGCTATCGCAAGTGAAAGGTGGTGGTTTAAATATTATTATTATTATTATGTTGTCAGCTGTCATAATACGTATTAATAATAATAGTTATTGTTGTTATTTTGTTTTATGTTTTACATGTATTAATGCTTATTATAGAGTTATTTACTATATGTAGAATTTATATGCTTAATTTGCTGTACATGTAGCTCGATTAACTTTTAAAAGTAAAATAAAATGTTAAAACTAAATGTACATTTTACATGTAAACTTTATGTGTAATGCACAAATTAGATTTGTAGTTCAAAGTTTCATTACATATTAACATATAATATTATATACATTTTAAAACTAATAACAATGCGCGTAGATTGGCCTTGGGTATTAATTTTCAGCCTTATAGTAGTAATAGTTGTAAACTTTAGTAAATCTCTCTCTCTCTCTCTGAAAAATGAATCAATAATTGATAAAATTTGGGATGCACACACAAGAAACTAAAAGTAAATAAATCGATTTATAATATGGAAATGATAATTCTGTTTCATGTAAGAATACTATAATATATAATATAGTATAATGCATTGAGTGTGTTGTTATTTCTTCCTGATTTCAGTACTTTTCAAATGCTGTATGTATAAATATGTATAACAAAATATTACGTTCCATATTATTACATATATATACATTTATGAGCAATCATACTTGTATTTTGTACCCTGTACTTGCTGTGCTTTAAAAATATGCCTGTTTGATATGTAGTATGTATAGTGTATAATTGATTTATTTTCTAGTAATTTTTTCTAATAGTAACGCTGTAATAATATAATTGTTTACAATTCAATTCCCTAATAATTAATAATAATAATAATAATAATTAGTATTATGTATTATGTATAGCAAATCTTTGACAGAGATTAGAATGCATATTTTATGATTACTTTTGACAAAAAACTAAATTACAGCTCGGTGTTTGTGAATACAACGTCATCCGCATTTGCAGGAGGAAGTGGATCCGTAATTGAATTAGTTTCTGCAGCTCCTGTGGATGGTCAACACAACACAATAGTTACTACTACTGAGAGTCTCATGGGTCAGGTGCAGCATTGTAGTGTCGTGTCAAGTGATCATCAGCATTTAATTCAAACCTCTCAAGGACAAGTTCCAGTTACGGTAGATCATCTGGGTCAACTACAAGTAATTCAAGAAGCTATGCAGGATGTTCGAGTACAAGTAGCACAAGTATTACAAGCTACTAGTAATCATAAAAGGGAAAGTGGTGAAATAATAATTGAACAAATTGATGACATATCTCATCAACACCAACAAGAACAAGACGAAAGGATTCAAAATCAACAAGAAGAACAAGAAAGAATTCAAAATCAACAAGAAGAACAAGAAAGAATTCAAAATCAACAAGAAGAACAAGAAAGAATTCAGAATCAACAACAACTTGAGATTCGAAATCAAGAAGACCAACAGAAAATACAGAGTCAAGAAGAAGAGCAGCAGGAAGGCATTCAAAATCAACAACAACAAGTTGATCTGCAACACGAGGAAGAACAGGAGCAACATCATGTACCAGAGCAACACGAGGAAGAACCGCACTATCAAAATGAAAGTTATAATATCCAACAAGAAACTCAGGTCATTCAAGAAGAAGACAGTTCTACTCATGAGACTCAAAGTTTAGAAGGAGCATCAGATCATATTATGAAAGAAGGTGAAGAAGAGACTCAAATTATACAAGGTGAAACTACCGAAATTCCTATTACCTCAGATGATGATCAACGAGACTCTCAGGCTGTACTTGAAGAACCTCAGATAGAGCAGAATGAGACTCAAATTGTTCAAGATGATGATCAGGTTATCCCTGAGAAAGATGAAGAAAGGGGAGAAAGTGAAATTGTTCATCAAGTCATTGAACAAGAACCAACTAGAATGGGAGAGGAAAAGATGGATGAGGAACAACCAGAGCAAATTAAACAAGTAGAAGAAGAAGTAGAGCAGCAGGTTCCAGAAATCGAACAGCAAGAGGAACAACAACAACAACAAATTGAGGAAATCGCACAAGATCAAACAAATGTCAGTGATGAATCCCAAATAATGATAGTAGAAGGAGAAGAGACTGGAAATAGCCAAGATTTATTAGAAGAGTGTATGCAAGTAGATGAACCTACTACAGAAAATATTGAAATACAAACAGAAAAAGTAACCGCGGGGGAAGAAAGTATGACTGAAAATGTTCAGTCTGACGTAACAGCAGAAGGAGAAGAGTCAGGAGAAAGAACTGCGATGGAAAGTGAAGAAAAGCAAGTGCAAATAAATCCACAAGAACACATTGAAGAAGAGAAAGTTCAACATAATGGTACAATTTCTAGTGATAGTGATCATATCTCCGGTTTAGTTTTAGAACAAGTTAAGGAACGAGGAGATGGAGCAGTAGAGGTTGAGAGTGTTAGTTCTGATGTCACTGGTACAAAATCATCATCATCTGTTGGGGGAAGTAATAATTTTCAACAAGAACTATCTCAACAAAATGTGAACACTGTTGAAAATAGTGAATCTGTTTTATATGCACAAGTCGAACTTGTACAACAAGAACAAAGAGAAAAGGCAGTAGGAGGTGCAGATGAGGAGGAGGAGGAGGAGGAGGAAAGTATTGAACGAATAGAGGCAGAAGTACAACGAGATTTAAACGTTAATAATCAAATCCCAACTGAAGCGGATACTCAAGAATTGATGGTATGTGTTGAAGATGCGATTGTGGATGTGTAAACTGCAGCCATTATCATTATTATTATTTATCCGTATTACATAATATTTTAATATTAATAATAATTATTATTAATGTAGTAGTAAGGATTTAATAGCATAAAAATATATTATCATCTCAGACTAAAAAGTGAACACCACGTGTATAAATAATTATAGCAATATCAAGTATGAATAATCTTTTTTTAACACAGAAAAGACTACCTTTACCAAAACAATAGTAAAAATCACTAGGATTACTTGCATTATATCTGCACAGCGTTTCTCATAATATGCATGTATGTATATAAAATATAAAATATTGTAAATTGTAACACAAAATACTTTTATGAGCGTTTTCAATAATATACATATTATACTTAGTAAATTTTAATTGCATAAATGATTATTAGAGGATATTAGAATTTAGAATATTATGCAACGTGTCATTGTATATAAAATATAAATTATGTATATGAATCTGATTACCTTGTTTACGTGTTGTTGTTGTACATGCCTACAATCTAATTATTATGAGTTTTATTTCATTTTATTAAAAAACTATGTATAATGAGATTCAAGGATTTTCTTCCAACGCGTAGTGTTTTAGAGTATGCATAGCTTTAACATGGGAAGACATGGCAC